>VZTN01009134.1:55204-79692 GCA_013400515.1 Erpornis zantholeuca | reverse complement strand
TCAGGTTAAGCCAGCATTCCTGTATTAATTTCTTTGTTATATATATACTAGTAAAGAACTGTTATTCCTATTTCTCATATAGTTTCCTGAAAGCCCCTTAATTTCAAAATTATAATAATTTGGAGGGAAGGGGGTTACATTTTCTATTTCGAGGGAGGTTCCTGCCCTCCTTAGCAAACACCTGTCTTTCAAACCAAGACAATTCTGGTTTTCCTTCTGCCTCTCTCCTGCTTTTTCTCCGTTTCTGTGCTGTGCTTGCTACTTAGTAATGATATCATATGTGGTAGGAAACCCAGACCTCAGGGAAGGAAAGAACTTTTTTAACATGCATCTTTAGATTAATTACTAGTTTCTTTAATGTCTCAGAGCCTTTAGCAAAGGGTGGTGCAGTATCTACTCCTTGTGTCCAAGGAAAGGCAAGTCTGCTGCCATCTGCTCCCTCAGCCTAAAACTAATGAGTGCATTAAGTTCAGAGGGAGATTTATAAACTTTCACTGCCCAAGGATGCTATGCTTGATGTTTAAAGAGTAGCCTCCAGAGATTGCTTTAGCCAACAGCACTCCATTGCATTTAAAAAAATCCATTAGAAGGTTCCCATTATTCACAAAAATGTGTGTGTTTTTTCTAGGGGTGATGTCTGTGATATAGTAAATTAAATCCATTGTTTACATTGCTCAGGAAGCAGGACTGGTAAGCTCACTCTGACCACTCTTGCAGATAATTTAAAAGATAAATACAGGTGCAGGGGATGTGAAGTCTGTGTTACCCTGCACAAATGTGATGTCTGTAGGATGCTGGAGCACCAGTGGCTATTTGCATATTGACATAAATGATGGCCCAGGGAGGGTGTAAAAGGAGGGTGTAAAAGACACAAGTGAGTTTCAGAAGGAGGACCAGAGGTCAAAAGTCCTCCCTACTGCCACTGTGCTGCATTGATTTCACCATACCCTTCTACTCAAATTAGATTTGTCTTCCCTTTGAGTGTCTAACTGCTCTCTACTAAATATGCAAGTGCAGTGCTTTAAATGAGAAACCTTGACTTGTGGAAAGAGGCACTGATGTTCAATCTGTATTTCTACTTACAGAAAGCCAGCCTGTGGACTCAGACACACACTGACACAGTCACTGAGGGCCCCACAGAGGCTGATACTGAGAGCTTAAATGATTGGTGTGTTTATCCCATAAATTCATGGTTTAAATGCAGATTCATACAGGGATGACTGTTACTTTGACTTCATCCCATGTAGTCTGGCTGGTGGAGAGGTGAGGTGCACACTGCTGTCTGTGTTGGATGCCCAATTGGCTTTGCTTCGTGTCTCAGTTGAATACTGACCTGAACCATTTTGTGTACATTTTTTTTTCTCATTTTAAAACACCAAGCCTCACAATTTCCTGAGTAGATCTTTGGGGCTGTAGCCATGTGACTCCCATTAAAGACAACAGCATTCACATAGTACATTCTTATGTGCACATCTATCCTGAAGCATTCTGAGATACAGCTATCAGGAACCATTCTGCTTTTTGGCTGTTGCCAATCAGGGAAGAGTGGGAGTTTTCATGTTGTGTTGTCTGGTGAAATGTTGTATGAAGTTGTTGAGTACCTGCTTCTTCACACAGGGAGAAGGTTGAAACTGCTCCCTGGTGCCCTATCAATGCTGCCAAAAAGATAAGGAATGAGTTGGGGTCAGATAGGTAATCGCTAAAATGAGAAATATGCTAAGTGCTCATACTTTTAGCAGAGGACCTTTATGCACAGTGAGTGTAGTGAAATTAAAAAGTGAGAGAAAGTGAGGTTCTGCTGTTGCTGGAGCTGGTGTGTTTGTAGAGGGTGTGATACCAAGCACTAATGCAAAGAACTGCACAGCAGAGGCAAGTTGCTCTGCACAGTCTTTATTATCTGTAATAGACAACTTTCTGAGCATGGTCTACTGACCCATTATTTGTTAACCAACTGTGTGTCAACAGATGTATGAGTAGCATTTTGGTAATATTTGGGATGGTACTGACCCAATGGTGGCTGGTGCAGGAGTCTCAACAATAACACAGCCTATAAAAATGAAAATTATACAGAATGGTTTTAAAACTTGGTTTGTAAGAGACACAGCACTCTTCTGAGGGGCAGAGAAGTTAGTTTTTTCCATCAGATGAGGGTGCCTAGTGCTTTGAAAAAAATATTGAGTATTTTCCAAGACTCACTTCTGTACGTGGGTGAGAGGTGCCCTGGGAATACTGATGATCAGACCAGTGCAACAAAGGGCCCAGCTCTGTCATAGCACCTGACTCTGTTTGAGCAGTTAGATTTGTTGTGACATAAAATCCTATTGATGATTCTGAAAGACACATGTCAAGAGACAATAAAGAAGAAAAGTGGAAGAGCATTCATCTTCAATTGCCTTAGATGCTTTTAGTAATGAAAGAATGAATTTTGCATGCAAGTGAAGCTACACAGAGATTAATTTGGCCTACAGCTATATATTTTTGTCAGTTCTCTCTATATGAGTAGCCTGACATGGCCTTTTTATCCTTTCATTTCAAAAGCACACCAGATAGATCTATCTCATCCTCCTTCTGTAATTTCCTCCTTTTCTTGCTTTTCCCCCCTCTTCTTGAATATTGTAATAGGAAAACTGAATGGGAGCTGAGATCTTCTTGGCAAAATCGTAGCCCAGGAGCTTTCTGTGCAAAGACTTGAAAAAGAAAACCTCAGGGGGAAGGAAACGGGGAGTTAAGATGGAAGTGCTGATACGACCTTAACTTGAGTGTCATCCACAGCAATGCTTTAATTTATTCAATCAATTTTAGGGCCCTTAGGCTGGGAAAGGATAACTCTGGGATATTAAATCTGTCCCTCTCTCCAATCTGTCACTGGTGTGTCAGAATACATTGATTCTTCTAGTCCTGCTTTTATTAACTGTCTCCTCAACATGGCCTCTCAATCTATCACACACTAACCTGCAATTGCTTGCTGAGTGCAAGACCCCTGGAAAACCTCTGGATTCTCTGCTAACCCCGAATTTTATCACTGTCAGTGCAGATGCAGATGTAATGACCTGCTGTTACTGTTAAGTCATTCATCCTCACATACCTGGGGAGTGCCATGGAAGACTAGACTGGAATCCTATTTTGTCTTCTGCCCTCTCACAGTCTGTATGCATCACAAAGATGTACCACACCCGTGTTGGGAATTCTGTGGCATGGTAAAGGGTGGCCTGAGGGATCCAGATCCTCCCAGATCCCTGCTGATGGTTGGTTGCTGTTCCTGCAGATGGCATTTCCATTTCCAGCTTGAAGCTGCACTGGCCCCTGTGGCAATCTCTGTTAGGCAAGTGGTTGCCCAGGGCAGACGGAGGTTTCATAGTTGCTCACTGTGCAAGTAGCTTGGAGCTGAAGGGCCAGCATTTCCCAGTTGGACTGAAATGTCAAAGTGCCTAAAGGCTGGTCTGACTGTCTCTAAATTAACTCTGGGCTTAATAGTATTATAAAAAGGGCTAAACTCATCCCTCCTATGGTATGGATTAAATTCCTTTTTAAAGGCTAAGGCTACTTCTAAGCATCCTGTGGATCCAATTCTATTAGTGGTTGATGTCACTAATTTTGTGGATGTCTACCTTGGTGGCCAAAGCTGGCACACATTTATGGCTCTGCACAGCTTTGCCTCAGTGATTACTGACCCCCAATAGCACAGCAAAGCACACAGATAGGAACATTAAAGCTGGAAGCACAATTTTGATCACCCACTCTGGCCTTCTGCCTTACCCAAGCTCAAGAATCTAGGCCAGTCTGTCTTGGCAGTTTGGACTGACTTATTAATTTTGGTTTTAGAAACTATCAGAGCTGGAAAATCTGTGTCTTTTGTACTAGTTGAAATGAGTCTGATTAATCAGAGAAATAAATTGCCCAGGAGCTCAGCAGAGTGTGGGAGTTCCATGTGCTGCACACCCCTAGTCACAGCATGAGTGAGAGGCTGAGAAAATCTTGCCTGAAACCCATTGCCACAATCCTTCATCTGGCTGTCATACCCCTGCAAGATTTGGAGAGAGGTTGTCTAAGGTTCCCATCATTGCCTTCCCAGCTGCAACATCCAAATCCACTTGCAGCCTTTTGACTATAGTCTCATTACATTATCCACAGTTCCAGAGTGCTTTAGAGATTTTCCCAGTATTTTAACCACTGCAAAACTGGGCACTGGCAGGGCGTGGCTTTGAAAACCAATTAATTTTTATGGTAACTGAGAAGCCTCTGCTGTAAAGAGAGGTACATTTTCCCTCTGTAGTCTGAGCAATCAAGACACCTCTCTCTCTTGATTTATTTGCCTATAAAATTCCGGGTGGTTTTGGCACTGCTTCTTTCCCTTGTAGCATGAGCAAATATTGAGCAGCAAATCCTCACCTTAATTTCATTAATTATCTGCTAGAGCTGGAAGCCTCTGAAATAATGTCTGATTTTAATAGAGATCTCAAAAGTAAATAAGCTCCTAGTCCCTCCACTCCTTTCAAAGCTCTTTTCCTCCTTTTTCTTTGAATCTGGTTTTAATTTGCCTTCCAAAGACTTTCAGGCTTCTTTGTTCTCATCTGAGATGGAGAAGAATAGGTCATTGTGTTTCATTACCATGTGCAGTACATTTGCAGTAAGTTTCTCACTCCCACAAATAAACAATGAAATAAATTCATCCAAGTGATTTTTCTTTTTAGTGCCTGCATGCATAGTTGCTCACTGCATCTCTCAGGTTCAAAAGGAAGAAACCATCTTGCTGTTCTGTAGATACCCCAACAGGAATAATACAGAGTGAGGAAAGGAAGTGGAAAAGAATCAGCTGACGAAAGTCTTCTAAAATGATCCTATTCAGGATGAAGACTCCTATTAGCTGAAGTTCTGGCCAGGGACCCTAAAACAGCTGAGAAATCAAGATTTCATCTTTCCTAGAGAGGTCTCTACTGCCTGGAAGCTGAGTCTCACTTTGATAATATGGTCTAGACCTGAGGTGTTCTGCTACCCCTTCCTTCCCTCCTGCTGCTGCAGCAGCACAGGGGCTGAGAAGAAATTGTTAAAACAAAAAGGGTCCCAATTGTTTCATTAAAAATTAAATATTGATGGCCTGGAGGATGGTGCTGAGTGTCCAGATCTCCTCTAGCTTACTGACAGAAACACCCACATACCCAACTAACAGGCACAGAGGTGAACTGGGGTTTCTGCTGCTTTATTCCCCAGGCTAAGGAACAGCCTGTATTTACAGGCATCTTTTGGGGTAGGTATAGGAGGCTGTTCAAGGCACTGTTAGGTTTCCAGATATGGAAGTTGGTGGCTATCATAGCAAATCCATCTCTTGCACATAAAACATCACTATGAACAGGGAACACATTTCTCATCTAGTCACTTGTTCTTCTGTGACAAGCTGGCTGATCAGAAGTTCCAGGAAAATTAAATACATCCTGCAGAGTATAGATTGATGTGCTCTTTTATAGGGAAGAGCAGAGTGTGGACTGTGTGCAGGTGTAAAGGGCTGACAGCTGCCATCAAATGCTTTCCAAATCCTATTAAAAGAAGAGTTTGCAGGGAAGGCTCTGTGAGAAGAGGGACAAGGCAACCAGAGAAAGGGAGGAAAGTAGGGTTCATTGAGTAAATTTTCTTATCATCACTCCTCAGAACAGTGTGTGATGTATATGAAGATGTCATAGATTGGTGTGTTAGTGAATCTTAAGTGGGAAGAACTGCTTTTGTACGAAATATTTTAAGACAAGATTTCAGTCACTGTGAACGTGGAGAGCACAACCATTTGCAGAGCACTTGTAACCAGTTAAATATGCAGAGGAAGGAAAGTTGGTCAGGATGGTAACCCCAGAACTGGAAGAACTCAATTTAACATGCCGTGGAAAAAATCACTTAGAAGACCCTCCCAGAAAAATTAGATGCTGTCTCTCATCTTCATTCCTAAATATATTTGTTGGCTTGATTTTTTTACCTGAATTTCATTTCCCATACATTTAAAAGGGGGTATTAGCAGAGAGCCTTTGGAGACTAAATATATCAGGTGTCCACCAGGTCCACAAACATCCTGATTGGAAGGGCTGACAGCACTGGGTGCACAAATAGGTGGTAGGTAGTGTTAACTAGATGTGTAGATAAATAGAGACAAGCAGCCAGGCAAACAAATCACTCTGTGCTGCCCAGTTTGCTTCTATAGCTTATCTGAGACTCATTGTGGCAGGTAATTTTTTGATTTCTGCTCTATTTGGGAAATGAGCCTGTGGTTTGGGACCAAGACATCATCACATGGACATTTAAAGGTGGCAGTGAAACTGGGTATTTTCCTGTTTGTGCTTGGTTTGAAATTCCTTCCAAACCTGGAGACTCTAATTAAAAGGAGAGTTCCAGCAATTGTTGCAATCAACTAATAGCAGCATAGATTTCTGAAGAAGTTCACTGCAGAGGGGGGCAGCACAGCTCAGGCAGAAAAATAAGAGCTAAAATTTTTTTATAGGCCCCAAATTGAATTCCTACTTAGGTCATCTCTATCTCTCCTAATAATGTGTGACATTAAACACTTATTTAATGAAACTCTGTTCTTTGCACTTATTATTAAGCGTGAAAAATTGATACTGAGTGAGGCCACTGAGCCAAGACGATTCAGTAACTATCAGGGAGGAGATATTATTAAAATAAAAATAAATTTGCTTGAGCCAGATGGAGTTCCCAGGATACACTGAGACAATATGACATATAAAATTGTCCTCTGGCTTGTGTGACAGCTCTAACTGTGCTATTAAAAAGCCATCAATGAGCTGGAGTGAGGTGTTACAAGAAGGGACACAATGAGGGGGAAATTGAGGGTGTTTTAGACAAAATGCAGGTAAATGGTGAGTATAAAAGGTAGCAAGGCATGGCTGGGAGTCTTGGAATACCTCTGTGATCCTCAGTTACTGAGATCAAAGAAAACTGCTGTATTTTTGCAGGACCCCCAGGCAGATGTTATCTGACCTGCTCCTGCCCAGTGGGACAGGCTTGTCCCCACAGCGAATTTCTAGCAAAAGGACCACCTTGCAAACTGAGAAGAAAATGCTTTGTGCTGGGAAAAAACCCTAAATGAATCACCTTTCCCTTCTCCTTTTCTCTCCTCTTAGATTTCCTTCTTTCTCTTTCATTTCTTCATCTCGTTTTTGTTCCATGTGCTCTGTCTTTCACCTTCTTCATTACTAACCTGACCCTGAGAGGTCCAGTTTGGAACCAGGAGTTCTTGGAGCTAACACCTCTGTATCCTTACTTTTTCCTCTATACTTCATGGAACCTGTGCTTTGTTCTCTCTGCCCTGGGATGCAGCTAACAGCATTGTTACAGAAGGAAATGCCATCCCATAACAGGTCAGGTGGTATATGACATCCAATTATCCAAACAGAATATAATGTAATTTCACCCATGGGCAATGCTAAAATGAACAAATTTCCTCTGAGTGTGATGTATGAGACTGCCTCTGCTATCTCTATTTGCTGAGCATCTTGCTTCATTCCCAGCTTCCCAGCAAATCTCTAAAGCTCAGAAGACACTGAAGCACAGCACCACAGCTGAGGAACCAAGATAAACCAGAGACACAGAGGCTTGTTGTTTAAACCCCAGAGCAAACAGAGGCAAATTAATGGGTCTATCTATATCCCTCCCTTTCATTCTTCTGTTTGTCTTTTCCCTTCTTGTTTTCTTTTCTCTTCTCTTTCCCTTTTCCTTTGTTCTCTTTCTTCTTTGTTTCTTATTACAATAAACATGATTCATGGCACAATGGCATTCAGCCTTTGGGGCTTTGCTTTACATCAGGGTAAGAGCAAGACAGCCCAGTTCAGGGGACTTAGCAACTTTTGTTTGACCTGTTTTTCCCAGGGATGAGGTGCTGGTCAGGAAGGAAAACAGAGCTGTGCCAAGATGGGTTAGTTAAATCTCAAAGGGAAAGGCCAGAAAAGATGCTGGGCTTTTTCCAATCTTACATCTCACAGGTTATTAATGTATTATTAAATTAATACCCACCCTCCAGTGAGAAAATCTGTAGCATTCCTGACTGGCTCTGCTTTGGAGCAAATGTTCAAAGGTATGGAAGCATCTATAGAAAGAGAAACACATCCAGCAAGAAGTTCAAACTGCAAGCAACCCAAGTAGTTTAGGTGTTTGACTGTGAATAGTAATGGTCTCTGAGCTCTTTGAATGCTTTTGGGGTCTTCTTGCCCGAGTGTCTGCATCATTAGGTGCCAACAACCCCCATTAACTCTGGCATGTGTTTTAGTTCTGGCAGGTGAATGCAGGAGCCTGTTGTGCTGCCTGAGTACTGGTACTACGTATCTGCCTGCGCTGAGCACCACATTACTGCTCCTGAGTTAGAAACACAGAATGTACGTTCCCTCAGGCAGCTTTGGGAAGGTAAACAGAGACATGGATATTATTAACACGGTACCCTGCGCACTTAAAACTTCCCTCCTAGCAGAGAATGGTCCAGATGTGATCGGCAAATCATTTTATCATTAATGAATCATATGTGCTAGAAAAGGAGGAAAGGAGAGAGGCGTTGGTGTGAAGGAACATGTTGGGTATTTGGCTGATCCCTGGCCCACCCCTCCCCAGCTGTGTGCTCCCCAGGGACTTCTGTGGGATTCCCCAGACCAAAACTGCGTCAAGCTCTGATACACACATAATAAAATGCCTTTTTTCAGAATGGAATTCATGGACTAAAGTTCCTTGTAGTTTTTTTTTTGATGCCTTGTGCTCTAGGATAAGCTTTTAGGTCTTTGTGAGCTGAAGGTGGCATCATGCATGTCACCACCAAGTTAGAGCCTCTCCAGTCGAATCAGAGGAGTTGGTTTGAATGCGCACTAGGGTGTCTGAGATGAGCTGTGGGAATACCACGATGTAACATGGTGATAGTTTGTGTAGTCCAGGATGGTGCCACTAGAAGAGGACAATGATATGTACTTCAGTGGGAAATATAAACTGTGTACACTGCACAGCATTCATCATATGAAGGCATGGAAGTGGAATGCTGAGGACTTTCTGCAGGACACTCTCAGTGTGAAATTGCTTTGATTAGTGCCTGTGTCTCCTCTCAGGCATTCCCTAGGCTGACATTGTCTGTGGGCATGCCACTAAGTGGCTGATAAAGAGGCACAGATACATCTCTGCCCTGCAGCAGCTTATTGGCAGGGTTATTTAATTTTGAAGATTTGGAAGGGGATGAGAATCTTCTCTGCAACACTGGTGAGAGCTTTAAGAAAGGTTGTGCAGGAGTGAAAGGAGTACCCAGCACTAACTTGGACAGGCAGGAAACATGAAAGGAAAAGTTGTGTTAACACTTCTGGGCTAGACTGTGATGAGCCTTTAGTTGTAGGATCACACACAACTTCCTGCATCATGGAATACAACAAACAGCATGTCTTCAAACTCCAGCTGTATTCTCCTAAGTTACTACCTTCGTGTTTATTTAAAAGAGCTGACTGTGAAGCTTGTTTAAATGTACATCCGATGTAAAATGACAGCAAAGGGTGCTGAAAGCAATTGTGCAGATCCCAAAAGTCTAAATTTAAGGGAAATCCCTTTCCTATGGGAACAGCATGGAGAGGATTCAGGAGAGCCAGGTCTTTCACCCCTTTTGATGTTTCTCTTTTCCTCTCCTCCTCTGTCTTTCTTCTTGCTGTTTAAGGTAAACACCAGCTAGTTGCTGGAGGCATCCTTGGCCCTCTGAAGTGGTGATGCCTATTTGGTCTGCCATTTGAAAGTGCATTGTAGTGGTTTGGCATGTGTCTTTCCTGCTTCCTTGCTGTGTCTTTGTGAGGGGCATGATTTGAGACAAATTAGTTCTTAGCTCTCAGGCCTCACTAAGGTGCATCAGCACCTGGTAGACTCTATTTGCTGAAGCCTTTATGAACTGGGAATACATGGCTCTTTCATCTTATTGTACAAATAATTAGAATAACTTAGCCAAAGTCCCCTGGGATGCAGTTTGGTTTTAAAATACTTCCCTGCAGTGACTGGCTACTTTGGCAACCAGTATAGAAGAGCTAGAGGGACTGAGACCTCTTGCCTATGGATGCTTCCAGCCTTTCATCTGTATCCCTGTGGTCTCCAGTCCTTTCTAACCCAATCCCTCTAATCCTTTCCTGTGTTTCAGAACTGTGTCTCTTCCAGAGATCAGCTGAAAAGAGGAGTGACATATAGGCTTGGAAGAGGCAAGATGGATGACAGATTGTGTATATGAATGCAGCAGGTCCTCTAATGATTCTTCCAGCTTTGTGGTCTGGTACATGGTGCATGCCCTGGTCTGGGGGACATGTTAGACCCTTCTCTGTGTGGTTCTTCTGGATCACCTCAACTGCTCTGCACAACAGAGAAGCTCACACACATGTCCTCAGTGCACTCTCTTGAGCTCTGGAGGGCCTTGGCATCTTTAAGGCCAGTGGAGTTCAACAATGAAGGTAACACCACCTCATATTGCAAGGTTGAATTCCATTTACGTCCATAAAGATCCAAATCTTTGAGATACCACACTGAAAAAAAGAAGCTATCTTGTCACAAACAGACAATGTTTCACATTTATGGGATTTAAACCAGTAGCATAATTCCCTTACATATATTCCATTGCTGCATTGGGTGTTAATTTCCCTGCCTTTAATGTATGTGCACATTAAGATTGAGTTACAGTTGCTGTGGGAACTATAACTTTGAGTTTTATGATTCAAAATGAAAAAAATAGTGTATTTATATACTTTATTTTGCTTATGAATCAGCATGGTAATATTGATGTAATGGGAGAAGAAAGAGAAACTTCTAAACAGAAAGCATAACATCAAATACTGATCTTTTATTTTCCCTTCGGTAATGTTCTTCTAATAGGCGAAATTTCCACTATTAAAAAAAGAACTATGAAGCAAAAGGGGAAAAAGAAAGCAACAGATAACTGAGATGTTAAATGAAGTTGTTCAGAGAGAAAATGTTTGCACTTACCAGACACAGGTCACCACATGCCAGAAACCTTAGTCTAAAACCAGAGAATAACTTGAGATACTGAGATTGGTAAATCCAGGACTTAGAGTGGGCAGTTCCAGTCATGCTGCTGCTTTTCACAGGAGTTGTGGTGATGTAGAGAAACAAAACAGACACTGAAAACACATAGGGGAGACCTAAAATCTGTTTATGTTATCTCTTCCACCGCCCTGGGAGAGCTCACAGTTTGTGAATTTAAAGCAGAAAGGTTCGTTCCTCACAGATTCAGGAGAACTGGAAAATATTTGTGGGAAGCTCGAGTAGAAGACTGCATTGCACTCTCTTTTTCAATGTCTCAAAATGAGGAATCTGGTTTTGGTGTCATACTGGTATTAAGTCAAAGGGAACCTTCTTCACGTTAATGGTGTTAGATGGAATAAATCAGGAGTAATGGGGGAGAACCAGGCTGCATAGTGCACTACACAGGGGAACACTTCCCAGCAGTGGCTGATACTACTTCCTAGTCATGAGTTAATATGATGTAGGATCTAAAGTACAGTCTGTTTCTACCCAGTATCTTTCTAGCATGGCTACTTCTGATGCAGCCACAAAGTTATCTCTTTTCAATATATCTCTAATTTAAAAAAATACAAACCTTTTTCCTCTCACAGCCTAGGGCCGCTCTTCACTGGTCATTGCCTACTGTGATTTAATTTGTTATCAATTTTTACTGAGGTGGTGTCCATAACAGAAGTGGAGCAACTCAAATCACAAATCACTAATGAAAATTGTGACCAGCCTCTTATCAGCCTGCAAAGATGATGATTAAAAATGACTGGATAGGCAAAATCAATCAGGCCCCTTTGCAAAGTTGTTTGGATGTATAAAAACAAAAAGCAAAGATTAGCAATATTAAAATCAGATTCTTTAAAAAGCTTTAGCTGGTCTCCTGTGTGACAGAAATAGCTTTGTTTTCTAAACACAGGACAGGGATTTATTTCCTCAGCAGTGATGGCTGAGGAGGAGCCTTTCTAGTGTGTCAGATAAATAATGTGAGTTTCTAACATTATTTTGCATTTCAAAGTTCACAAAAGTCTTAATGGCCTTGAGGACAATAAATCTAGAGAGCGGGTTACGGATTTAACATTTTGGATCCTGGATGGCTGCTGTGGGAGAAGGATTAACTGTAGTGCATCAATGGATTCCTGAGAGGTGTGTACCTGCTTGGCTGGGCTTGGAGCCTGCTGTGCTGAAGGCACTCAGAACACTTTGTGGAGCTCCCTGCAGCTCTGTGCACTCATCCCAGAACCAGCTCCAGCTCCTCTTGGGGACGAGCATGGTTTCAGTGATGTATTCACAGGGCTGCTATTTTCCTAGGAGCATAGCACATGGATATTGGTAGATTTAACCTCAGAGAAACCTTGGGAAGCAGTGAAGAATCATTGCACATATGGGCATGAAGTGACATACCTGGTGCAGCCCAGTGTCTTTACTGTCAAGGTCCTCAGTGGGGATAAACTGGTCTAAGTCCATCAGATTCACAGGGCTCACAGTGACCACACTGATCTACACCACGAGACCTGGTCTCAGATGGAGTTGGAGGGGTTGCAGACCATGACAAATACCTCTCATTCAGCTCATCTGGATGATGGGGTCTGTTGACAAAGCAAGTGGCTGCAGGGGAAGAAGTCCAGCAAGATCTCTGCATCTTCTCTTCTAAGGCATGAGCGAGTTTTGGGAAGGCCTTTTCTGTTCTTCCCTGTCAAATGTGCTAGTTCTGCATTTCCATTACACCAGTTATGTCCACTGCAAATATTTGATTTCAGGGAAACATGAAAAGAAAGGAAACTACTCCTCCCTGTCTCAGGGTGGGCTGGACGTGCATCAGAGTAAAGAAGATGGGCAGAGAGCTGGGGAAGCAGTATTTATGGCTTGTGGATGAAATGCCATGAATATGTATGAGACTGTAATTGGCTCTCACAGTGTAACCAAGGTGCCAGAAGGCCCGGGGTGTCCTGGCTAGTTGTCGTAGGCAATTAATAAATCAGATTCTACTAATCCCATATCAAGCTGTGCAGCTCATTACAGTGAGTGAGATTGTCTGAAAAAGCTGCTTGGAGATAGGGAGTGTTGGGGGATCCAGGCTTAGGGGCAGAGAAGGTCACAAACGGCAGCATAATCACAGGCACAGCAGGAGACAGTGTCTGTCTGTCAACCTTTAGCTGAGATCTGGAGTCACATGAGGAAGGGCTCTCACCCAGTTGCTCCTCTCTGGAAACAGGAGCTGGGTAATGAGTCTGTGGGTTTAATAAAGCCTAACAAACCACATCTTTGTCCTGTGATCCAGCTTACATAGAGACTTTTCTTTGTGGTGGCATGAATCCCGTAAGTCAAAAACATAATTTGTCCTATTTTGTCCCACCTACAGAGATATCCTGCAAACTGGATGACTAGTGGTGGTGGGATGTGACTTCCTGAAGCCCACTTGAGGCGTTGATGATAAGCTGCCAGTAACCACAAGTGTCCTTGAGAGGAAACACTAGTAATTTTAAGGAGGGGATGTGGCAGCTGCCCGGTTTGCTCTGTGTTGCAGGGCCTTGAATAAATACTGGCAAAGTTTGTGAGAGGACTTGTGCTGCTATCAGCCATGCTCTGCACGCTGTGGGAATGCTGGCATCTGTCTCGAGCCAGACTGTTTTATAAGTATTCTGAGAAGTGATGGACCCTGGTTTTCAGAGCCCAATAAAGCTCACTTTTGCTGGGTTTAATGCACTTGTCACAGCAGCATCCATCAGAAGCGAACAGCACCTGAGAGAGTACAGCTCCCTGGTACTTGAGCACCCAAAAATGGATGGTGCTCAGAGCTGAGATTTTGAAGGCAGCATGGATCACATTACATCTAGAAGCAACTGATTTTTTTATGGAGTTCCAACAAGCTCCTCCATTAGCTACCTCTCCCTTCCCCTTTCTCTACCATTCAGGTACTTGGGCTTGCAGGGTTTGTAACTGCACAACTTCAGGGACTTCCAGTTTCCAATTCCTATTTTAACTTTCTCCTTTTTCTTTCTATTAATATTTTCCCTGGAGTTTAACACTAAATGTAAGAAAGTTCCTTCTCTGCAACTTTTCTATCCATCTTGCAGAAGTTCTGCAGCAGAGATTATAGGTACCAGTCCTATGCTGTAGAACTGGTTTTCTAAAACTTCAGTTGTACTATTCTTTATTCCCTCACCTGTCTCCTTCACACTTTTTACCTTTTGAGTATTCTCCTTCCTATACCCACATACTTCCTTGGATTACAAGGGGGATCCTGGAAGGGATCTTGGATGCCCTACTTTGAGTCAGGGTCACGTGAGCTACGTTGGAGTCTTACAGACATCCAAATAATGGCAATTCTAAAATATAACTGCAGGGAAAAATAGGAAATAATTATAAATGGATGAATGTAGCAGACTGCTGATGGGCACTGGTGGAACTTTAATCTCAGGGCCTTATTAAACACATGCATGCCACCCACCAGCTCTGGCCATTCTCACTGCTTTGCCATCTGTTGCAGGATAGCTGGATGAACAAAATTTCCATAATTTTCACAATGTCCTCATGCAAAGCACAGTAGGAAGTCTGCTGGTAGTTTCTCATCTTATGGCTCTGAGGAGACAAAGCTGGACTTTTACTACAGAAAAGGGGCCAGACCACTTCCCATGTAACTCTTTTTCTTTGGAGTTTCAGAAGAAGTTTTCCAGAATTTTGTGAAACGGTCCTAATTTTTTCCCAGCGACAATGAATTTCCAAAACATCCCATGGACTGCAACTTCAGCAAAACAATTCTCTGCCAGCACCTGAGGCAGTCAGGGAAGCAAAATAAACAAGTAAAACCCAAGCCACACACACTGCTGGAGCTTAATGCAAATAAATCACAAAAGTATTAAGTTCACCTCTAAATCTCTCTCTCCATCTTCCTGTCTTTCAGACTGTTTCTTGCCTAAGAATATTTTATCAATCTGCCAGTCTGGCTTTCTGTACTATTTAGCTTTTTCCTGGCTGTGTATTGTCTTATACTTCTCACTTTACCTTTATACTAATAACACTGTGTTGGTAAATAGGGGCACACCACCAAAAGCAACTGCAAAAGGTATTTCTCCAGGCCCATCTCTCAGGGGACACTTTTCTCCATCTTGAGGCACCATGGGCTCTTTTACAGATATGTTTTTAATTCTCAGCTACAGCCTGCACTTGTCCCCAGTTCCACCCTGGAGGCAGCACAGTCTGCAGTGGCTGCAGTCTACAGCCTTCCACAAAAACACAAACCCACTGACTGTGGCATGAGGTGCTCTGGTGAAGCAGCAGAGCCACAGCAGGAAGAGCTTCCCTGTCAGAGCATGAAACCACTGGCTTTGTCAAAATGCAACCACATCTCCTGCTGCCTGGGCTGCTCAGACACACATGTGGCCCCTCAGAGAGAACCACACCAGTTGTTGGCTTCCTCATCCACAGGTAGATCAGCCTTTCTCCCACATCAGCAGTTCAAGCAAGTTGAGGTTCAGATGAAAAAGACTGCGCAAAGCAAAATACAAAATCTGAGACTAAATGGAGGGTTTCAATTGTGCTCCATTTGCTCAAGGTGTGGAAACAGCACAAGCTTTTATTCTGTTTCATCGTTTGAGGCAGAATGCTTCTTTCGGCTCAGTGAAAGGACCTGGACATTAAAGGAATATTTAGCTGCTTAGCTTCCCAATAGCTGTTTGGAGATAACTCTGGGTGTGGGGGGACAAAAGACTAATTTGCCAAGCAGGTACTATATAGAACTCCCTGCCACAGGGTGTTTGAACAGACAGGTCATATGCTCCATTGCTAGGAACTGGCCAACACTTCTGAGGTCAAAATGGAACAGGATTGATTTATAACAGCTACAAATTTTGTTCATAATTTTCCCCCACAGTTAATTTTTTTTTTTTTCCACAGAGATAACATCAACAGGAAAAATACCTGATAGAAATGTGTGGAATTTGAAAGACATCTTCTCTTGCATTAATCATGAGGCTATAATGTGCCCTGCTTTTGCTACAGGCATGCTGGAACTTTTCCCACAAATTTTTCAGGGCGATCTACACCAGTGGAGGAAGGTTTGATCTTGAGGAATCCTTTTGCTTGCAAGCACTTTCTGGCTTAGAACTTTCCTAGGAATTTTTTGTTTTATAGAAATTTTTTGCTTTTTGGTAATTTTCTGACTTTGAATCACTTGTGCAAGCTCTCCTGGTTCTGCAATTGTTGAAGAGATTGGTAACATTTCCAAAGTAGTAGTGGCTATGCACTCGTCCTTCAGTGTGTGAATAGGTTAGTTTGAGTTTCTGCCCTCCTCATTATTTTCCTTATTTGTGTTCTGTTCTTCCTTCCTGGAGTAGGCATTTCTCCCAACTGATTTTCAGAAGCACTTATTTTACTGCTGCTACCAATATGCAAAGTCTTCTGATTGTCCCCAGTGCATATCTGGTGGAGAAGGAGTCAAAAATGATGCTCTGCTTAGGTACATTTTAATTGCTTCAAAAAGAAATATCTGAAACTTTAAATATTTCAGCTTAAACTAATGCATTTTTGTTCCAGTCAGTGCTTCTTAAAAATTTGTGTTTCCAGTGAAGAGCTGAAATGTTCTACTGGTAAAGTAGAGCATTTTTTGTGACGTTTTTATATAAACAAGGATATTTACATATCTGGAAATAAATGACCAAATTTTAAAAGCCTTGAGCAGTCACAAATTATGTTATGTATATTGGGAGCTTCAGGTTTGATGCTTAGAGGTTTAAATACTGATTCAAAAAGCTACCTTTTGGCTTCTGGATTTGAAGTTTTTGGGTTTTTATAATTGGAATGCCCTGACTTTTCCTCAGTGTGACTGCTTCAAGATGTGTTCGCCTTTTGGGATCTTGCATTCATCAGAGAAATAATTTCTGAAATGCATCAGAAGACTCTGAGTGATTTGTATCAGTGACACACAGCAGCTGAGGAGACCTGAAACTTCTGCTGCTTGAAGGTTAGGCAGCTGCTGGGCCATTTCTGCTCATAGAAATGCAGTCAAAGAGCTCAGTTAACAGCTCTCACTCCATGGTGTTGATGGGGAGCTCAGGGGACTGATAATGGAATATGGCACTCTTTGCCTCTGCTTTATCAGTATTCTCTCTGGTGAGCAATAAGTGAAGACTAGTGCCTGGCTGACTGTGATTTTTGGCCTTCTTGATGTGACCTAGTGTTAGGCTGCCAGATTCAGCAGACTTCCTTCAGTGCAATGCTTTGGAGCAAGTGTGGCTGGATGTCATGGGAGGAGGGATGTGCAGCCTGTGGGTGGCAGAGTTCAACTTTGAAGGGTCAAGTTTAGAAATCACTGATTAACCCTTCTGAGCTCACTAACACTGCGGGCTGAGTGCAGTGAAGGCCCATGATAAGAAAAGGCAACAGTGAACAAATAAATGGCACCTCAAATGTCTCCCACCACCTGGCTGTACAGAAGGAAGGAGAAGGCTAGAGGAAAGCCAACATGAAGATAACCAGAGTGACTTATTCAAGATCCAAGAGTGGATCCTGGAGGTCCAGGAATAGAGGAACAGAGGTGGCCACCAGACTGTGATGTGCGTCAGACTGTCTCTCCTCTACAGATTGTCAGTATTTATGTTTATACCATTAATAATTTGGAGGAAATCTATCTATATCGAACTTCACTTATTAGTCTCTGTCCTGGATTGAAGTATATTCTATTACCATCTCCATTAGCTGTTGAAACCAGGTGGAGCAGTGTTCCTTGCCTCCTCCCTCTGTCTTCTGTTAATGGGCCCATCAGTGCCTCACCCCATGACTCGGAGATAACTTGCTCCTGGACTATCTCCTGTTAACAGGCCCATCAAGCCTTATCACATGGCTCACCATCCCATTGTGAGATGCTCCACCCAGAGGGAGGAACCAGGTATTCCATCCTAGATATAAGCTGAGATTCTGAACATCACAGGAGCCCTTACCTACTGGACTCCAAGATGACAAGGGCTGCTGTTGGACTGTCAGGTGAAGACCAGACCCTTTTTCTACAGGACCACTGCTTCAACAGGACCACTTCATCTGGACTGCTGCCACCACGGGGTGTCAGGTTGTGTTCTGACTCTGTCAGTGTTCTTTGTACTACTGCATTTATTTATTTTTTCTTATTTTTCCTATTAAATTATAATTCTGACTTACGATCTCCCACTGGTTTGATTTCAAACTAGTACAGTCTCTCCTATGTTCAACTCTACTATGATCTGTTTGGTAAAGTCTGTTTAGAGACAGCTCTGTAACTGGAGGGCAGGGAAAGTGGAATTAGATGCTCTACAGCTGGATGTGAATGAGAACAGTTGAATGATTGATTGCAGAGAGGTTTCTACAGACGCTGGGGCTCCAGAAGGGGACCGGCTCTGTAGAAAGACACAAGGGAGACACAAGGCAAAGATAAAGTATGAAATAGGGACAGGAAAAAGAGTAGGAAAGGTTGAGCAGTATCTGGCAGAGGAAGACCATTAAGAACAGGGCAACACTACCCCAGTTCATTAAGCCCTGCAGAAAAACAGCTGCTATATTAGTTCTGCTGCCTTCTACCTCAGAGTGGCCTGTAGTGGATAACCTCACAACCTCATCTCTCTCCCTTCTCCTATGTCCTCTGATGAGCACACTGCCACAGAGGAAGGGATGTCTTTTTCAAGGTCACACAATGAGTCAGTGGCAGAGCCAGCTGGGGACAAGCATTAGGGCTTCCCAAGTCCCTGGCCTACATCCACTGTGCATTCACTAGCATAGAGGCAGCTCTACAAATCTCATATTCATTGCAATACAATAAAGCTGTGCTGCATGGGTCTGGTGTTTTGGTTTTTTTTACAATGTCTCTCAGACACCCAAGACTGATCTGCATTTTAAAACCACCAGTTACAGCTCAGGAAAATGCTATTCAGTAGCTCTGGGAGCTCAGGAGTAAAGATTGTCTCCCAGTTTTCTTGCTTGAAATGTAATTTTGTCCAAATAGCACAATACTTATTGCTAATGTTTGTGTCGTGCATATTCATTACATCCTGAGGTGTCAAGGCTCCAGTGGGAAGGTGAGCACAGGAGGCACTGCAGTCCTGACACTCCTACACTCCATAGGCACAGGGTAGAGGCATCAGGGTGAGAAGGCTTGTTTGGCTAGGGTGTGAGCTGTGGGATACTAACACAGTCTGAAAGCCTTTGGGGAATGCAGTGCACTGAAGGCCTTTTCAACGAATAACTTCTATAAAACCATTAGCTTCCCCTAATTGCAAGAAAAAAGCCTCACATGCAGCAGGGTTTAGGACACACTCTACCTCTCTTTACATCTGTTTCTTTCTCTCTGGCAATCTGCAGAAAAACCTCTCTTTCCCACCAAGCTTCAGGACTGGGGATACTCTTCCTGCCCTCAAAACTGTAGTGTGTTACCTGTCAGCAGTGGTGATTTAGGTTTCCACATGTGAATTTATGCAAAAGAGCCGTGCTCTCATGTGTGCCTGAGCACAGCTCCCCGCAGCTGCTTGCAGGGCTGGGACCTGCTTCCCTTCTCCTGTGTGGCTGGAGGCTCCTGAGCTCACTGCTGTTCAGGTGGTGCCATCTGGCTCTTATGAAATATATGAGAAAATTAGAATTCAGACCTGAATCAGTGGTAACTAGAAGATATTTTGCTTGGTCAGATCAGGGCTGAGGTTTATAAAAATACACAACACATAGATTGAAATGCGGCTTTTAAGGACAGACAGGAAATGTCCCTTTCCTTGATGTTCTGTCAAGCAGGATGTTTGGGTTAGGAAAGATGAGAAGAAAAGGTCTCAGTTCTATGAAAGGAAGACCTAGGAAAAAAAAAAAAAAGCTGAGGGAAGTTTCTAAAAAGAGCATTTTTTCCCTGCTCCTCATTCTTTTAATCTGAAAATATGCTTTATCTGCAGCTCAGCATCCTTCAGGGATTGCCCCCAGGAGCTGAGGGGGCTGAGGGGGGTGTTGGATGCACTAGCAGATTCTCCTGGGATACTTTGCTGGCAGCTGATGAAAAAGAATCTCTCTGGCTTAGAGGCTATTGCTCTTTCTTGCTGGCTTTCTCCATTACTTTCTCTTCACTTTGTTAAGCTTACCAGTGTGTTCAGTCTTCTTTTGAGCCCCTCTTCCACGTATCCACAGTCCCACATTCATGTCACCCTATTGTGGTTTGACACTGGCCAAACGCCAGGCACCCACAAAAGCTCAACCTCCCCTGCCACAGCTGAGCAGAGAGAAGAATTTAACAAAGGGTTCATGAGTTAAGATAAGGACTACAAGAAAACACTACAAGGGCAAAAGAGGCACAACTTAGAGATACAAAGTGAGTTTATTACTAACAAAATCAGAGGAGGATAATGAGAAGTAAAATAAGCCCTTAAAAACACCTTTACTTCCCCCAACCCCTCCCTCCTTTCCACTGACAGTGCAGGGAGACAGGGGGTGGGGATCTTGGTCAGTTTGTCACCTGAGGTTTTCTTCTGCTTGGCTCAGGGAGAGAAGCTGTTCCTCTGTGAGGCTGTGAGGCCCCCACCCACGGGAGACAGTTCTCCATTAACTTCTCCAGCGTGGGTCCCCTCTCACAAGCAGCAGCCATACCGCACCTGCTGCAACATGAGTCCCTCCCGTGGGCAGACAGTCCTCTCAGAACTGCTGTGCCCTGGGTCAGTCTTCCACGGGGTGCAGTCCTCCAAGGACAGGCTGCTCCAGCCTGGAAGCAAGGGCCCTCTCTCTCCACCTGTCTCCCTCTGGATCACACGCCCCTCTGGGCATCCACCCGCTCCGGCATGAGCACCTCCCCATGGACTGTGGGTGGATCTCTGCATCCCCTGTGGATCCCCAGGGGCTGCAAGGGCACAGCTGCCTCACCATGGTTGTCACCATGGCCTGCAGAGGAATCTCAGCTCCAGCACCTGGAGCACCTCTCCCCCTCCTTCTTCACTGACCTTGGTGTCACCATGTTGTTTCCCTGACATGTTCTCACCTCCTCCTCTTCTCTACCTGGAATTAAAACTATGGCATTACTTTTGTTTTGATTTCTTCTTAAATATGTTATCACAGAGGTGTTACCATCATCTCTAACTGGCCCAGCATGTCCATCTTCAGAGCCATCAGGGATTGGCTCTGTTGGACATGGTGAAAGCTTCTAGCATCTTCTCATAGAAGCAACCTCTGTGGCCCCCATTTCCAAAAAACAAGCTGTGCAAAACCAACACACACCTTTAAATCCAGGTACTTCTGACTTCAAGCACACAGACATCTCCATGTACACAAGCCCTGGTAGCCCTTTGTGTACTCCAGGGCTGTGCTGACAGACTTGGCATGCACTCATCTGTATACACTGATAGGAGGCATTTCTCCATCCCAAGCCTGGCTCCCAAGCCAGGCATTGTGTTTGATGGAAGCTCAGTGCTCAGCTGTTGCCCAGCCCTCTTTGCTCTGTGTCTGGCTGGTACAAACTTGAAAGCCTTTCGGGCACTCAAGCAGCTAAAGACCTTGTGGAAGCTGAAAGTCCCCCGGATAAAATTTACAAGGCCTAAGAGAGCCTGCCTGGCATTATTTAATGCTTTAGTAATGAGCACCTGGACAGGAAAGATTGCTTAGATAGTTTTATTCTGCATAGATGAGCTGTCAGAATTTCAGAGAGTGGTCATAAATATAAGCAAGTGGAATGGCCGATGGTGCCTGATCTTGGAAGGCAGTTGTGCTGAGGCTGTGAGAACATGAATAAAGGGGAAGGTGTTTTCCTTCCATTTCCCAATTCCAAAAGGCATCATTTAGCCAGGAATCGCTTTAGAGACGGTAGCAATCCCTTTCCTGCCTGCCTGTCACTGGGCCTCTGTGGACAAGTGTTTGTGGATTTGCAGTTGCTACCCAACAGTGCAATACAGTGGTGTCACCCATGTGTTATACCTGCATGGCTGAGCCCCTGTGCAGTGCCTCAGCCCCTGTGCTGTTTGCCTGGGCATGTGTGCCACTAATAAGAGCCACAGATAATGCTAATTCTTTGTAGATGCATTTGCATTGTTAGTGGAGTCTGAAATACAGCACTGATACCTTTGTGTACAGTTATGTGCAAGTAATACAGGTACAGTTGGATACAGTTTGTGTTTATGTCTTGCTCACACAGACAGTTTCAACTTGTGTCTGAGTAAAACATACTCAGTATTGTTGATCTAAACTAGTAATGAACTATGTCTTCATTTTGGCAGCACACACCATAGTATTTGATTGAACACTACTATGAGGCCTGAGGGAGGAAAGTGATAGCAGTTAGAAGCTGATGCTCTGTGAACACAGAGGACATGGAAGGAAATGTTAAACCAGGTATGAAGATTTCTCCAGGGGAGTATTTCATTACGGGGCTTTTTGAGTGCTGTGCAGACCCCTCTGTGTTTATGTAGTGATACCTAATGTTGAATGTGGCAGTTGGAGTGTCTCTATTGACAGGGAAAGGCATATTCTTCATGTACATACTGTAGGTGCTAGTACAACAAGAGAAAATTCTAGTTCAGCTAAGGGCTAGTAAAGCTCTGTGGTGTGCACGTGAAGGAAGGTGTCGTGGTTTTATGCTCTTGGAAAACTACGTACAAGTTTTAAAAGCTGAAGCTGTCAAGCTGATTTGTGCAGAGAGGAGATGGGAATGGTTAGTCTTTGCGCAGGTGTGCCAGCAGTACTCTNGGCTGTTCCATCAGATCAACAGTTAGTCTTTGTGCAGGTGTGCCAGCAGTACTCCGTGGCTGTTCGCTCCTGTGTGCATCACAGGACCTGGGGTGCTTGTGCCCAGAGGCAAGCAGGGCCAGATCCCAGCGTGTGTGTCTGCACCTGGAACGCTGTCAGAGTCAGAAACACTTCTGAGGAGATCCGTGTTACTGTCTGAGTGCTCAGACGCAGCACTGGGTGATAACTCCAGCAGTCTGCTGGGTTCTGCTGAGCGATTGAGCGCCGTTCCTCACATCAGCGTGGGCTGCGCTTGCAACACCAGCAAAGTTAGGAAAACCAATTTTCCCCTTTATTGTATGCTTGCAGTTTTCAACAAAAAAAACCCCCACCGTCACCTTCTCTGCAGACACCTTCATCACTGGCAGAAGTGTACAAAGCTGGTGGAATGCATTTTTACTTCAAAAGCCTCATTAAATTTGCATTCCTTGGAGCCCCACAAAGAAGATGATGATCTGGCTTTGTCTGCTTCACTTCCTGTTCACTTTGGGTTATGCATCAGAAAGAGCTTTTGACCCAGAGACAGCCTCAGGTGATCGGCCTGTATTATTGTGCTGCTTTCTAGTTCTTATTTACTTGACAAATCTATCTGAAAATAGGTATTTTTTCTAAGCACTATCAACACTCAAATAAGTGAGAATATAGGGCAAAACAAGCTTAGGCTACATTACAGAGGTAATGTAGCCTGATTAAAAGCCATTAGCACCAGGTAGTTGTTCAGCAATTACTAACATAATTCTGCTTTTTCAGGAGTCCACATTACAGTAACAGGTCACTCCAGTAAAACAGGCCAAGGACGGGGGGACTACTGCTCTCTATCTCTCTGCTTCCAAAGCCAGAAGAGCACAAAATAAGTAAGTGCAAGACAATTGTATCCAGCACAGTAATTAGAGACCTCAACACTAAGCAAAGCCCTTGTACTCAGGGATGTCTTTGTCATAGATGGGACTCCATCTCCAAAAGCCAAGGCAAGCTAGATGACCAGCTGTGCAGAATGCTTTGCTCCAGGAGAGGCAATATGTATAAGATTTTCTCTACCACCCTAATTAATAAGTCTAGCTGCCTCCCTTTTAATGACTTCTACTTAATTCAGGGATTGTGCCGCATACTTCTGCCACTTAATGCATGTAGCTGTCTCCTGTATAGAGCATTTATTTAGCAGTGAGGGTACCAGCGAGTACTCATGGTGAGTCCTTCCCAGAGGAAGGTTCTAACACGGGCTGGACCTGCAGCACCGGCCAGGTGCCGCAAAAGTTTCTGGTAGTTTCTGTCCTAAGGCGTCCCAGGTCCTGGGATGGTGGCAGTGCCCACCCGACAGAGCCGGACTCCAATCCCCAGTCCGCGATCTGTCACACGAGGCATTCCCATCCGTCTCCAAACGGCAGCCTGTAAACCAAGGGTTCCCTCCGCGGGCGGGCAGGGCAGTCCCGGATGGTGCCGCATCCCGGAGGATCTACGGGCACCCGCAGCTCCTCGCTTCGGCGGCCGCTCTGTTACCTGCCCTCTCCGCTGAGGAGCTGCGCGGGGCGGCTGTCACCGGGGGCCGTTCCCAAGCGCCGTGTCCGCCGCCCTCCCCGCGGTACCGGGCCCTGTGGTGGACCTGCCTTCCCACCGGGGCTGCCGGTCCTGTGCCACCGCACTGGGGCCAGCGGGGCGGGGGCTGCGCAGGAGCACGGTTGATATACGCGGTTTGTAGCGCGGCTGTAGCGCCGCCCGCAGCCCGGCGGCAGCCCCGGAGCCCCGCACCGCATCGCTCTGCTCCGCGGCACAGC
>VZTN01009134.1:0-54624 GCA_013400515.1 Erpornis zantholeuca | reverse complement strand
CCCCCGCCCCCCCGGGAATCCAACTGCTAAATCTCTCAGTTGTGTGTTTAGCCAACTCTCCCTGGAAGATCTGGATAGTTCATGAATATGCACAGGGAGAGCGTTTCCCGGGAGGCTGCCTTTATAATGAGCTGATTGAGCTGCCCCTGCAGCGGGGCTGATCTCTCGGGGGAAAAGTTGGGCGCCAGAACTGAGCAGCTTTGTGTCCTCGGCTTCACGGAGGCTTGGCCGGCTTCCCTGAGGAGGAGCAGAGTCAGTGGGGTATTCGCCCTACTCAGTGGTGTTCGCAGGTTCAGCCAGGCAGGATCCTTACCTGCTGTGTGTCAAAAAAATATAAAGAGCACCTAGTACACGTAAGGTAACCTTCCTGTTTTATGCCAGCTTGTGCAGAAATGGACTTTCCCGTCTAAAAACACTGCAGTATTTAATAAGGACATTTCATTGCTTAGCAACAGTCCCAATCCAGCTTGGTGCTAGGCTCTTGCTATTCATGTGGTCTCCAAAGATGTGGCAGTAAAACAGCCGCTGTCCTGGAGAAAAGGACCTCTTCTCTATTTGCCTTGGTGATGCGATGACCAAGCCAAAAGAGCGAGGCTGGTTGGTACTGCCCATGTATTTAAGAGCACGTGAGAGTGGGAGCTGAGTGTAAATGAAAAACTCCGGGCCAAACAGAGTAAGCTGGCGTTGCCCAGTCCCTCACACATGTGTGGGACCTTGCAAGTGCCTTGCTGCTGCATCCTGTTTTGCTTGCACCTTTGTTTTCTGACCAGGCATAGCAGCATGCTGGTTAACAACCTTCACTCACGAAATTATTAAAATAGTGTTTTGACAGCTGTGCAGAGTCTGCTGGGGTTTAATGTAATACACAAACAAATAAGTTCCTTTCAAACAAGGCTGATGCATGCCCTTGTCTCCTGTGGCAAGACAGACTCTAGTTAAGTGGGGTGAAGACTTGTGCTTTGGAAGAGAAGTACTTTCACAATTCAAATGACAGAATAAACACACAGACTTTTTGCTCACGAAGCCATATCCTGATACACATAAAATCTGCTACCCTAGAAACTGAGGCTTTAAAAAGAAATTTACCCATGAAAATTTGTGTAAGCTTTTGAAACTAGCTCTCTGTTCTCATCAGAACAACTTTGCTTGGGGACAATATTTTTCCCTCTTTCTCACCAATAACCTTGTGAAGTGTTGATAAAGATATGATCCACAGCATCAGCTTCCTTTAATTGCTCTTTTAGACTGTGTATCTAGATGGAAACCTAGCAACACAAGAACTGTATTGAAGGGAGATGTTTCAATAGCTACACTTTTTTTATCACCCTGGAGCCATCTTCAGAGATTAGACTCATCAAGCTAGTCTTTTTACCCCTTGGAACCTTATAGCTTGATTCCCTAAGCCTGGAATAAAACGGAACTGAGTGAAAAAGACAACAAAGATGGAATGGAAATGCTTAATATGATAAAAAAATCCATTCTTCCTGCTGCTTCTGTGAATACCTGCAGTATTCCCTTGGGGAAGATACTCCTCTACAGAGAGGGAATGCTTGTCTAACTGGAAAATGATTCAAGGGGAAACTACCCATCAGCATTTGTGTCCGTTTCACCTAGAGGCACAAGGGGAAAGCTAAGGGATCAATGGCCCAGAGCAGTGTGTAACAGTGTAGTATATGAGAACTGGACAGGCATTTGGGAAGAAGCATCAGCATCATCCAATCTCCAATTGCCTGCAGTGGTGGTGACTGTCATTCCGTATCTGCAATGTACAGGGAAAATTCATCCTCAGGGGTAAGAAAAAACACCAAACCACAACCCCAAACACGAGCTGAAGTCACTGATACTCTATCCAGATTTCCCTCACAGGCTATAGTGTAGTGTTTTTAGCTATATTGACAAATGCCCTTGTTGTGCATAGTCTTCTTACCATAGAATAGGGCCCTTACAGGGAGTTGAGGTGACAGTGTAATTTGGTGGCACATAAATGAGGGATTTCACCCTGGTGAAATTGCTGTTAGTTTTCAGATGTTTGGGGAAAATGTGTTTGCTAGGTGCTAAAAATTCTCTCAATGCCTAGTGTGTCCTTGGCTGTGTCTCCCAAGATCTTGTACTTTTTCAGCATTAATGAATTAAACATCGCAAATGCCTTTGTCAGACCAACAGAAGAAGCAGTTAAGTTACAGGAGAACTCTGACCCCTTCTGTATCTGTCATTTCTGAACTGCAAATGCAGTGTTATTAACTAGCTGTATTTTGCTGGAGTTTATGGGGTGGCTGTGATGTGTGTGTATGTAATCAAATCACATGAGAGTGATAGGATGGGTGCATTTTGGCTTGGCACAGGGAGAGCATATGTACACAGTGTTAATATTTTGCATCCAAAAAAGCCACAACACATCTGAAATCTTCTTGTGATGCCAGTGCTCCGAGATAAGTGCTGCTTATACAAAGACTTTCCTGTTGGTTATGAGTACTTAATAAGTAAGCTTGAGTGAAACTGGAGCAGGACAGAAGTTCATACCCTGGTGCATATGGAAAGTCTGGATAAACTCTGATTTTTATTTCTTAAGTTTGATCTGGTCCTTCTGTGAGTCCCAAGGTCTCTGGGTGATGCTGCTGTGGTCTTCATGCATGCCAACATGCAGTAAATCCTGGCAAGACTCTCTTCAGCATGAAATATTTAGCATGCAATTTAATACTCTAATCTTACCAAGCATTGGTGTAAATGAGAACTGAACAGATTAGTTCATTCTAAAAAATCAAATCCCGTTATGTTTCTCAATGTAGTGCATAAGATTTCTCCTTTTACTTACCTGATTTGTCTTATTTTTTTAATCCATTGTTTGTTTAGAAGTATGAGACTATAGATTTGGGCTTAGTGGTGAAGGTTCAGGTAATCGGCTCTTCTGTGATGCAAGTTTATCTGCGGTTTGAACAGCTGGAGAGGATTTCAGGATCAGAGCAAGTAGTGTGGCCTGAGGGCCTGGTTACTGGGAGCTGTGAGCTTGGCAGAGGAAGGAGTTTCTACTAAGTGCGAGTGCTTCTTACCTACTTGGTGACAGCAGTCCTGTGCACTTTTTATTGCTTTTGTGCCAGTCAGGAGGAGGAGATGTCCTTTGCCTTCTTCCTTTCCACACACCTCGCCGTTTCTCTCTCTCTAGAGAGATAAGCAGTCCTCACAAGGTATGTGTGAAAACTGTCTGACAGTGTGTGGCCAGGGACCAGGGAATGTGTTTTCAGACCTCATGATGAAGTTGAGCAATGAAATATTAGTTTCTAGAGCTCTCTTAATCTCCCCACCGTGATACTGCAGAACATGCTGTCTCTTTAAATGATTGATTTTACACAGATTTACCTGAGTTCATTCATCTTGTTGTAGCTTTACCAGGGTGAATTTTATCTCAGGTCTGTCCTTACCAATGCCTTTGCCAAGGGTTGGATCCTGCCTCCTCTACTTTTTCAGAGCAGCACCTAATTTCATGAATAGCTCTGCTGCATTCAGTGAGCCTGTTAAAGAGGAAGGTGCTGTGGTGCCTGTGACTCAGACTAATGCAAGTCAATTTAAAGAACAGATTAAGCACAGTATGAGTATGGATTGCAGTGTCTGGCCCTTAATGAGTAATTCAGAAGTATGGAGGAGACAGTGTAAGAGTTAAGTGCTTAATCCAGCTCTAAGTGAAGTCAGCAAAATACTTTCCATTGACCCCTGTCCAGGATATGTTTCAGCAAAGCTTAACTATGTGTGAGTTTGTAAATTGTCCCATTCATGCCAGTGTGCTTCAGGCATGAGCTACAAGAACTGTATGCATTAGCACTCAGCTGAATGTTATTTATTACTCCCTTGCCTGTTATACTGTCATTAACCGTCCTCTGCAGCACCTAAGGGAAGATTTCTGAGGTCTCAGCATGGCTGTCGAGTCACACTTCTATAGTATTGAAAACGAGAAAATATTAATAACTGGAGTGCCACACCACTAACAGAAGAAAATACAGACAAAAAAAGGTTGGCAAAACAAGCATCGAAGGTTTAATTTTGGTTGCTTAGAGCCAGAGATGGTGCCTTCCTTCTGCAAGAACAAGATCTGTGATAGGAATCCCACCAGAACTGCACACTCAGCCTTTTGCAGCTCAGGAGTCCTCTTGTGCCTGCTGTGACAGTAGCTGAGTGTGATCCGCCTGCCTGGGGTGAATTGAACCCCCAGGGACTGCAACTGCTCCTGGAAGACCTGATGTGGGCATGGCAGAGCAGGTCTGTTGGTGGGATGCTCTGCAGCTGCCTCTTGTTTTCAGCTATGGGTCTGTAGCACCTAGGAATCCTGTCCTTCCAGCTTCTCCAGAGGGATTTACTTTCCCATAAAGGTTCAGTCCAGCAGTGCTGATTTTTTTCATGATGGCAGCAGCATCACCAGCTTGGAGGGGCAGGGCATCTCCTCCTTCTGGTTGTAACACAATCAATAAAACTTCCTCTGTAACCTGTGCCTTTGCTCTGAGCCTCCAGATTCTGGCAGTGCCACAGGCTTTGCTCTCCCGTGGGGAGACAAGCACACCCACGAGAGCAGGGCACCCCAGAGACAGGCTGTCTCCTGCACTGAAATTAGGGCTTCACAAATACCTCACCCTTTTTTCCTCTTTTTGAGTTCTCTCTGCTTGCTGGGAGAAGTGGTTTGGGGGACAAGGCTGGGATACTTTCCCTGCCATCTGCCTTAAGGCAGCAGGCTTGAAAGTTGGCAGAGTCACTTCCTGATCTTTGCCAAGCTCTGTTAATACAGAACAGCTCTTCCTGAATAGAAGGCAGTTCATGTTACATAAATAGTGGAGATGGGGGACGGGCCAGTGTGTTTAAAGGGGTTGAGAGACACACTGGCAGTCATCTGATTCTTGAACTACTGCTGGTCTTGACTCTCTTCTGCTTTATGAGGGGAGAATCAGGAGTGAGTGTCATTTTTCTGCCTGGACTTGAAGGTGTGGATGTTGTTGCTTCTGGGGCCTGGTTCTGCAGCTGCATCTCACTTGCAGTCATGTCAGTGAAGTCACTTTGGATCACTGGGAAATGTAGTCCCAGGTCACTGGGAACGTTACCTGGGATCTACCTGCTAAGCTAACTACATGGATAAGCTTATTTGAGCTTCAGGGCATTCCATTTCTTGCTGCCACAGGCTTTCTTCCCATCTTACTTTTTGCATAACAGAAATCTATAACTTGAACAAAGAGAAGGGTTCCTGGAGATTTCTAGTTTTACTCTGAAGTCACTTGGCTGATGTTGGGCTAGCAAGTCACAGGGTCTCTGTGTCACTGTTAAATGGAGTTGTAGGTAACACTGCTGCTCCTCAGATGGCAACTAAAGCTGAATGATGTTAGCTGTAACTTGCTTGGTCTGTATTTAGTTTTTCTGAAAGTCAGCAAAAGTAATAGCTGAATTCCATCAGAACTGAAGCTTGACTGTGGAATCTCACTTAATTAATTTGTGAACTTGCATATAATCCTTTCTATTTCCTTAGAGGAACAAGGAATTGGATCTGATAGGTGTTTGCAAAGGGTTTATGCAGTCTCTAATATATGATGCACAAAGTACTCTTTGCTCCTAGGGGGATGTTGACTAGTTTCTTGGCTCTGTGTTACACCCAGGAGCTGAGATTGAACTGCTTTTGAGCTATATTAAAGTCTTTGGAGACAATTTAGAAAAAACCCCCAACACCTAACCCTTCTACTGCTTGGGGTACTGCTGCACTTGCAGCACACTTGATGCCCTGAATCCAACAAGTTCTCTCTTTGTTCCTCCTTTTAACAAGGGAAATTAATTACTGAAGAAGATGGGGCTGCAGACTCAGATTTGAACTAGAGCCCAATGGGCTCAAAACATGTCTGAGAAATACCCAAGCTACCCCTACTCCTGCTTATAAATCAAACCTGGCCAAATCCTCTGTCTTCGTATTTCCACTGCCACCTCTTTCCCTCCAACTCCCCCCTTGCACACCCTTCCACTTGTTCTCCAGCTAAAACTCAGGTACCAGGTTTGATCTCCAAGCAAATGTTAATAGCTGAGTTGAAATGGGAAGGTGGATAGGCCCACAAGAGCATGAAAGCGACTCAGTAACACAATGGGCTCCAGTTAAACTGGGAGTCTAGACAATATAGACATCAGCTTGGTTTGAAAGCTAAATTTATTTTGCCTGAAAGCTCAGGCCAGTTCTTGGACCATGCTGAAAGATGCTCCTTCTGGTGCTTCCTGCTAACAGTTGCAATTTCAGCCTCTGGGCATTCGTTGCAGGCTGGGCTTCTTCGGGACCCACAGAGCAAGCACCTGTCAGTGAGCTGAGTCCCTGAATGTTCTTCTTAGTGGAGTAGCTCACAATCTGATGTATACACTGCAAACCATTTCTTTTCACATCCAAACTGAATTTTACATCCAAGGCTATCCCTTCTCTTTCTCCCCATCCCAACTCTTGCATCTTGGCTCTGTCCCTTCACACAGGGCTCAGAGATGGGCAGCAAGTGGGCAGCTGAGCTGTGGTCTGTGCTTGTCTTTGGTCCATTTCATGCTTGTTTCTGGTGTCAATGTACTTGTGCACAGAGCATGGCAGAAAAGCTGCAGCTTTGTAGGGAGCTATAAAACATCAGCCTGCAACAACTGGAAACAGGATATATCAGTAGTTAAATATTTCATCCCCTGTGGCACTGCTTAAGTCAGTCTGGAACCAATCTACTGTCTGGAACCAATTTCTTGGTACAAGTTCCCTCACAGTAACTGCAGAGTTCATAGCATGGGGTTTTGTGTAAGTGGCACAGGAAAGCATCTGGCCTTGTTTAGATTCCAATAACAGAGAAGTGCTGTAAGTAGCAGACAAATAAGATTTTGATGACATTTCCTTTACAGACCTCTTGTAGTGTCTTGTATTTCTGATATGTTGTGGAGGAGATAATTCCTTCTGGATCCAAATCTTGGTTGACATGCAGCTAAATTCATTCCTGCATGTATACCACCTGCCTATATGCTCATTTATTTGGTTATGTTGCAGAGCTTGGTACTGTTTACATTTGCATTTCTCTGGCTGATTTGAGAAGTGCCTACAGTGACTTTCCTCTCGTACTCAGCCAACAGCCTGATTTCCAGAGGGCCAGACACAGTTCCACATCCACATAGGGCAGTGGAGTGAGTCCCTTTGAAAATCAATTTACAAATGTCTTTGCAAAAATAGCCTGTGTTTGCTTGTGAAGGGGAATCCCAGGAGTCTTTTGAACAAGGCATGTTGTGAAAGGATGGAAGTCTCAAACTCCAAAATATGAGAGCAACTCAGAGTAGATGATGTGCTTTGCCCCAGGAAAGCTGGAAAAACTAACAATAGAGCCACAAATTTTACCTTCAATTTTTTATTTTAACTGCAGAACTTTGTTGTAAGAGATAGCACAAGTTCACATCTTAGCCTTTGAACATGTCTGAAAGTGTAGGATGTACTAAGGAACTGGAAACAATTGCCTGTAATGCTTTGATCCTTTGCCAGGTGGCAGTTCTCATCCCTTTGGGTTGGCTGATTGCCACTCACGAGCAGTTCCAGTGCAGCTCCTGTGGCTGTGAATCTCTTTGTCTTTGGTGGTAGAAGGGGAATAAGGACAAGGGTGATGTTGCCTCTTTCTGAACTGCTTCAGATCACGGACCTCCAGGTCTTTGCTGGGAGGGAGGAGAAGGGAGCAGAGAGGAGAGACATTCCTACTGTCTCAGCTCAATCCTGGTGGCCTAAATCTGTATCCTAGAGATGTGGCTTCACTGGCAGCTTCTGGGAGCTGTTGCAAGCAACATTTCCCTCCCTTGCACAGTGGCTAATAGGAACCAGCTCATGGTGTCTCTTGTTTGTATTAGGAAGCATCCTGGACTTCCTGAGATGAATGTGTCATTAAAGTCTGTTTGCTTATTCTGAAACCCTGCCTCCTCCTCTGCTAATTGTCCACAGGACTGTGCTCATGGAGCTGTAGTAATATTTAATGGGAGTTTCTGCATGGCTGGTGCAGCTGGCAGTAAGCTTTAAGTCATTGTACTGGCAGGGGATCTGCCAACCTGCTGCTCAGTCACTGAGGCAGCTTGTCTCCACATCACCCCCTTGAGAAGTTTTCCTTCTGCTCTGAAAAACCTTATGTTTGCCCAGGTCCTGCTCCAGAGCAGTGAGCCATGTGGCACTAGAGGCTCTTCAGCCTCTGGATATTGCACATCTGCTTCCAGATTTCTCACTGAGTCTTGGAAGATGAAATATCAGTGCTAATTAATCTAATTCCACAAGCACTGGGTTTTCATAGGAGGAGAACAGGTAGCTGCATCTGTTTGAGAGAGAGGGAAGTGTGGGAGGTAAGAAAGACATACCTGCTCAGATCCCACTTTTCAGGCTGCTGAAAGCAAGCCAGTTACAAGCTGCTTTGTGAGTCCCTCCTGATCCAGTAGTAAGTTTTCCATGGGTCACTATAAAGCATGATTTGCTGTTGCAATGACAAGGCCCTTATGCTAGGGCCTGAGCAACAAAAAAGACTCCATTTCTCATAAATCATTAGGAGCCTTAGATTTATTCATTTCTTGCAAGGCAAAAGCAAAATGCAAAAGCAAAGAGCAAAACTTTTTTCTCTCTTGATCCATACTGTGAGAGAGTGTCTGTGTCTCTGTCTCCATGAACAGAATAGTGTAGAACAGTGTGTGAAAACAAACTCAAGATGAAGTATTTCGTTGGCCAAGGAAATACCTTTTTCAGAACATCTTTTAATGTTTACATTTTTGCTGCCTGGGAATCTTATGCACAAGCGCTCTGACTGGTCTTGGTGCTGTAAGAATCTCTTTCAGGCAGAAAATGCCTGAAAAATCTTTTTATGGGTTTCCACAGTTGGCTGCAGTTATTCTCACTCAGTTGTAGTGACTGTCAGGATGAATTCTCCCCAAAGTTCACCCTCACATTCTCAGAAATAGGAAGCTGTGTCTGTGCTGCAGATACGCTCAGCTCATGCATGGAGCTGGATGGTGCATGAGTATTTCACTATTCCTGCTGCTGCCTCATTTGGGAGAGGGCTACAGATCACCCACTCCTCTCTCCTGCTGGTGTGTGGAAAGCCCTGCTGAAAAAGCCAGTGTTACTCAAATACCATGGGAGCCGTGTCCTCACCACAGATTGCAGCCTTACAGCCTTTCTGTTCCAAATCTGGCATTTTCTGATGTCAGTAAATTGTACCAGTGAAAAATAAGACCTTTAGATCCATAAGATCTAAATGGGTAGCACCTGGAGTGAGACACTGTGACCTGCATGACTCAACACATGTAGATGGAACTTTGTGCCTGTTCCTCCCGTCTGGAAGGTCAGAGCACAATGAGCAGAGCTGGCTAAGTACACTCTTCAGGTGGAGTGCTTGTAACATTTTCGTGTAACCTTATTGTACTTTTTATGTTGGAGTGGCAAGAAGTGGAGCTGAAACTGCTGCCCTTACTGTGGGTTGGCAAGAACCTGGCAGCACAGGTTGGAATTCCTGCCTTACCTCTTGTGTTGTTGCCCACAGAACTACAAACAGCAAAGCCTCCTCTGCACAAACTGCTGAAACAGCTCAGATGGAGGGTGAGGAAGAAGTTGTCCTCCTCCTTCTCAGTGATGAACTAGCAGCTTATGTGAATAATATGGAGAGGAGCCTTTAGGACAGGGTGTTTTGATCAGTTCCAGAAGCAGTGTGCACACCAGCAGGGTGTTGCTGGAGAACTGCACATGGATGAGGCTGCACAGCCAGCCCTTTTCTGTGTCCTTCCTCCCACTGCAAGGGATGGCTGTGGGGAGAGGGGTCTGAGTCTGCATGGGAATCCTGCACCTGAGCACAGAGTGGTATCAGTCCCAGTGGTTAACATAAAGTGGGGAGGCTGAGCACAAGTTAGAATAATATATTACTGGTAGGCACTGCCAGCAGGATCTGGCTTTCCTTTCCTGGGTGACAGCAATGTGTAAAGCTGGAGTGTATCTGTGAAAGAGCAGCACACAAGCTTTGAGGATGGCATTTTATTCTGTTAGCTTGGGAATTGATGATTCCCCTCTGTGGTCTGACATTCCTTCCTGGAATGATACTTCTTGGGATAGTAATGCAAGCCCCTGGTTTGTGGCAGCCATCTGTATTTAGTAATCTGTAAAGGCTTTGCCCTGAGCATAGGTGCTTAGGGATAGGTGCTGAAGCATGGCAATCCACATACCTTTGACAAGCTTGTTCCTTTGGGGCCCTGGCAGGTGGGACCTAGGGTGCTTTTGAAATCTGTCAAGACATCCAAAAGCACCCAGCTGAGCCAGAAGCGACCTCTTTACTTAGGAACAGCAACTGGCTGGGGCTGAGACAAAATCTAAGCAATTTTTGTAGTGGTTAAATAAGTAATGTTTGAAGCATATCAGAGCCTCAGCTTGCTTGGTGCCTGTGTGCAGAAATCTGGAAGTGCCACACGCCTGAGTGACAGCAGAGCTTATCATCAGCACAAGCAAGTAACTTGAGTAGTAAACATGGCACAGGGTTGTGAGGTATGTTTCGTGAGATTATAACCAAGAAAGCTGCTCCTGACACCTACAATCATTAATTACAATAACCTGGAGCAAATTATTTTATCAGGAAATTAATTTTCTTTGGCAGTGACTTGCGTGTTAGCAAAGTGCTCATGCAGGTCAACCTCTGCAGCAATCCCAGTATGTCAGGGCACTGAATGTGCATGGTTTGATGTCAGCAAATCCTTGTGACCTTTGCCTTTGCAAAGTGCCAGTTTCAGTTTAACTTTAAACTTTCACTTTAAACCATGTATTTTGGGGCAATTTATTGGGTTCTTTTTGGTAGTGTAGATGGTGTGAATATGGCTCTCATTGTGGAGGTTGGATATCCCTCACCAGCATAAAGGTTATGTTGCACAGTGATGGTTATGTTTGATGATACAGCTCAAATTATACTTGCAGAACACAGCAGAGTTTGTGATTTATTGCCCACAGCCCCCATCTTTGCCCTCAAAAAAATTTGGTATCTTGGGTCTTAGACTAGGCACCCAAAATGTCTATTTCTTCCTTCATCTCCTGAGCTCCAGCATCTGTCAGATGCAGACTACACCACCCCCTCCTTCTCTGAGATGCTGCGAGAAGATTTAGTTCAGTCCTGTTTGTTCAGCCCTCAGACTCTGTCCTGACAGGCAGTGTTGAAAAGCTCATGAGGAAATTAATAATTCTGCCTGTGAGCCAGGCATGAGCAGTGTACAGGAAATGAGGCATGAGACCACACACTGAATGATGAGGAGACAACAGGGCTGCGAGTAACTGCTGGGTTTGGGAAGCATCATCTTCTGCACGCACTGGTGGAAGCCAGAGTCCTTGCCTTGGACACTGGGCTTGTAAACAAAACTACACTGCAGAGCATTTACAAAAGAGGGACAAATTAAGGATGCCGTGTTGGCCCTGGATTTGGCATTTCCTGACTGGTGAGTGCTTGACTTTGCAACTAATCTTGCCACACTGTTTTTGGCATGCAATTGTGAGTATATCCAATCAGTGTTTGTCATAGCCTAGAATAGCAGGTGGGTGCATGCAGAAGATCCTTGACGTCTAGGCTGAGAGTGCTCCAAGCAGCCTTTGTCCAGTCTGAAAGCTGGTCAAGAGATAGTAGAATCCTTTAGATAGGAAAAGCTCATCAAACCTAATCACTTAAGATTATTGATCCTTCTGTTTCCAGAACAGAATTCCTTTCTGTTTCTGCTCTTATCTTAGCCAGGGTGTAAAAGTTCCTGTAAGGCTGAAGAAGAGTGGAACAGTCAACAGTGGAAGGGAACAACTCAGTAAGAGATGAGGGTGCGTGTACCTTTGCTTGATTTCATAAAGCTTGAGATCAGATAATCCTCTTTCCTATATACAGCCCTGTCTATTGTCTTGCTTTTTGTGGGCAAGTGGAATTACAGACTGTAGAGCTTTAATATATATATATTAAAAATAATTTTGTTGAACTTTTTTCCCAGCAAATATATATTTACATCATTACACTGTAATTCCAACAGCTCTGTGCTGCTGGAGCATTCTGATGTCATTCTGATCTGCAAAGTGCCTGGGGTCTGGCAGTGTTTTTGTGCATCTTACCAAAGGATTTAAGGCAAGTGGAAAAGGAAATGCAACACAGGCAGAAAGAAAATAGGTTAAAGCCTTGTTGCTGTGTTGTGCTTGCAACTGGAAAGGTGAACCTGCTTAACTAATAATGGTGGAACCAGCTCAGCCAGCACATCAAACCAGTGCTTTTGAGCAGTGTGTGCATATCTGGGCTCATACCCCACTGAAACATGTTCTGGCAGTTTTGTATTCTCAGGTGCAGGTTCTGGTCTGTGAAGTCAGTATTTTGAGAGGTATTACAGGAGATTCAGGGTCAGGTGTCCATGCCTGTTTTACTTTTCCAGGAATGGAAGGCTTGTGAGAGTCAGACCTCCACGTAGAGGAAAGTCGTATCTAATTCTCCCTATTGTTTTTTTTAACAATTCATGAACGGTACTCTACACTGGGAAAGGGACTCCATCCACTCGATGACAGCTGTGTTGATAAGGGAGAATAGGGACCTGAGAAAGCCCTTCTTGGCTGTGTTTTTGTTATAAATGGATATTTTGTTGGCTTTCACCGTGTGTTGTATTAGTTGTAAATCATATTGTAGGTTAAGTTATGAGTTATAATGTTATGTGAGATTGTATGTTATGATATTGTCTTGGGGGAAAAATCAAGGGGATAATGTATATTGGAAGGTTTTGCCTGGGCAGTTTGATTGTTCGAATTTGGCTTTGTGGGGGTTGGGCAATTTGTGTGATGAGGGCAGTTCTGTGGGGTTTTGCAGGGGGGAGCGAGCTGTTGCCAGCCAGAATTCAGAGCCACCACCATAAAAGGGATAAGACCAATGAAAACCCTGATCACCTCAGAGACAAAAAGTGTGGGAACCCCAGAAGATTGATATGGGTGTGGCTATGTAAAATGATCAATTAATATGCATAAGTCTGAGGGTATAAAAGGCAGAACTTCCATTTTGCAAGCGAGCCTCTGGCACCCAGCTAAGCTCCCAGTGCTTCCCCATTTTGCTCTGTGTAATTTTGTGTTCTTGTCAAAAACACGGCTGCTGGAATTGGCTTTCAGACCTGATGATGAATTAATAAGGAGAGTATGGGTAATGTGTAATGTTGATGATTATTGTTTACTAGGATGATGAACTGTTGAGGGGAATTGGAGTTGGGACAGTTGTGATTTGGTTTGGTTAATCCCTTGATTTTGTTTATCAGTAAAGTTGATAAAAGTTATGGTTTGGGTTAATAAAGTATGCTAGTGATGGGGAGGGTTGGAATGTTCTCGAAAACCAATGATGTAATCAAAGGAGGAATTGGAGCAAGGCTTTAGCATAAAGAGATAAAAATGAGAGGATTATTGGATGAATATGAAGCCTGTAACATGCCCCAAGACAACTGGGAACAAGCGACAAGCCAACAGGAAAGACTGACCCAACCTCCAGCCAATCATCTCAACCTTAAGGGGAGAGCTTAGAGGAAGTGATGGGGAGGGTTTGGGGTATATAAAATGTGGTGTCACAGCCTTTGAGCCCTGTCTGGCTGCAGACTGGCTGAGCTACACCCAGCACTGTGTCTCGCCTTGTGCCAGGGCAGACAGCCAAATTAAGTCTCCAATCGTTGTGTTTGCCTTGTTTAATAAATTTCTAAAAATTTCAAGCCATGAGAGGACCTTTCTCACAGTTCTCAATGAGTTTTAATAACTCGGATCCATCGTGGATCTGAGCCATTTATAACAGTTTTAAAATTAGACTTCTGGATTAGTCTCAGTGATTTCAAGTGTAGAGCAAGACTGTGGTGCTGTGTCCTGGTGTTCCTGTTGAGCTCTGCTTTAGTGTGGTACATTAATGATGCCCTCCAGTTGTTCTACATGGCCAGAGCTGTGTGCAGCTCTGTGTCACAGAGACGTGGCTTTCAGCAGGACCTGAATGCTCTTAGAATGATTTGGAAGCACAAAAGCTATTTCTCTCCCTCTTACAGGAACTTCATGTAGCTAACAAAGGGGTCTAAAGCTGCCTTTGGTAGAAACTCCAGGAGATTTTAGGAATACAAATAGGAACATAATACTGCTAGCTTTGCTCTGAAAGCTCTGCCCATGGGAGAAAACAGTGTGAAGTTTAATTATTTTGTCAATGAGAATCTCCTATATTACAGAAATTGTCTTCTCCCTCCCTTCTAGTCTTGTGCTTTCTTTTCTTTTTTCTTTCTAGCTTGCTTTGCACAAGGCTTCCTTTTCCCTGTAGGAAGGAACAACTGGGTAATTGAAATGGAACACTAGTGAGGAATTTTTAATCTGAAAGTCAGTATTAATTAGTCAGGTCGGTTGTAATTAGCTTCCTCATCTGTCACTGCTTCTCTCCAACTTGCCAATGACTTTCTTCTATTGTAGATGTCACTGAAAAAGAACTGTCTTGTGGGAGCTGCATGGGTGTTTTTCCTGGTTGAGGTGCAAGTGAGTGACAATCTCTGTGGGGCCGTTCAGGCTTGAGCTGGATCCCACCTGGAGGAAGCCTGTTTGCTTTGGAAATAACAGAAGAAAGCCTGATAATACCCAAACCAGCTGAATCAGTGCCTCTTCTCTAAAGAAACAGACCCAGGGCTCCAAGGAGCGCTCTTACCCTCTGCCTTTTTCAACCTGGCACAGGCTAGGTTTGCGCAGAAGTGAGGCAGAGCTTTAATGAAGGCTGCAGGATTAAGTTCTCTGTGCATATCCTGGAGTTGAAAAAGTAGTTGGGCCATGATGCAGTGCTGGGAGTCTCTGGATAGTATAAGAAGTGTTGGAGGGAAAACAAGCTAGCCCCCAAGAAGAATTCAAGCAGAAAAAATGCATTTCAGTCGCCTTCTGGCTAATTTGAGGGTTTATCTCCTCTGCCAATTCCATTTGCCATGTTTTGGGTTGGATAAGCTTTCATCCTGGCCCAGGCAGGATCTGTGGAAGGTGGCAAAGCCAGATGAGTCCCAAGGGCAATGCTAAGTGTGCCATTGTCGCCCTGAAAATAAGCCTTCTAATTTGGAGTCAGAACTGTTCGTGTTGTTTTGTAAAGTTACTCTCAAGTTCCCACAGAACTCTCGCACAAACAAGATGTGTTTTTCTAACTGTCCTTCTTGTTTTTCATTCCATTCCTGATAAACAAGGGTTTGATGGACTTCTGTCCAAACCAATGGAGATGGACAGGAGAAGATCTCCCTGTCCAATCCACGGGGTCTCAAAGAATTGTATAAAAGCTGTGAAAAATAAAACTTCCTGCCTTCTTTCTTCCGACACTCAACCTGTGTGTGTGTGTCTGTTCGTTCGTGCTCTCGAGCGACATGCCATGTCTGGCTTTGGAGCTGAATCATGTGGTGAACTCTCTCCTGAAGGGGTTTCAGAGCTGTGGATGCAGGCATATGCTTACCCTGCGTGCAGAGGGAGGTTGGCACTGCTGGGGACAGCCCAGGTGCCACCCACACTGCTCTCGCCTCTGTCCCAGACCAAGGCTTGATCCTTCACAGTTCTCATATGAGTGCATCTAGGGGCTTTTCCAGAAATTTCTGTGCTGGAGTTCACACCAGTGCCAGAATTGGTGCCAGTGAATCACCCCCAAACCGGGCCAGGAAACACTTCAGAGACAGAGTCAGAGCAGTGGGGATTTGCTTTATTTGGCGTGCTGGGTGTGTGGGTATTGCTCCTCCAGACACACACTGGTGCTCCTTACAACACAATATTTATGGGTTAAATTATGAATATTCATCACATTCTTTGGGACAGGTGTGGTTATACAAATTATTTCTCGGAAGTCATAAATGTCATTAGCATACAGGTCACGCATGCCCTGTGTGTCCTGGTGGTCGCACTGAGGAAGGCCTCTCCTCTTCCTCGGGGTCTTTCTGATGAAGATAAGTAGTCTTCCTCGTGGTGCACTTTCACCTTTCTCCCTGGGGCATGCGTAGTCCTTTAAGGGATGATCCAGCACTCTCTGAGAGGAACTTTGTCCCCTCTATCTTGACAAGATTAGGGCAAATTCAACTTCTTACATTTTGTAATTAACATCTGCTGTCTGAATTAACATTTGCTGTCTCCCAATAGTTAACTGTGCTTACATGAGTTAGCTATTGACTGCCCCTTCCTCACCAGTCTGCAGCTAGAGTGTAACATTGGTCACCAGACATGTAGGTGCCCATGTGTTACAAACTGGGGTTTGCAGTCACCATGACAGTTGATGGAAAAGCCAGAGGGAGATGCCTGAGATCTGATCCTGATGCCTTGAGGAACTACCTAAAAACAGAGGCTAGACAAAATTAAGAGAATAAGAAGCAGTTATATTTATTGAAGGGCTTTCAGGTACATTAGGGTAGTCAAAGCCCCTAGGGGCTACATCCAAAATGGATGATGTGTCACGGGGTTTTCATGCTTGTATAAGTTTTGTCCATTTGCATATCAGGGGTTAATCCTCCAATTACAGCTTCAGGTGATGAAGTAATTTGCCCCAAGTGTGCTCCCCCCAACTCACTTCTGTTTATATTTCTTGGGGCCTGAGACAGTAAGGTGTCTTTGAGTTTCAGGCCTAGAGAGGAATTGTTTTGTCTGACCAAAATGGGAGAACAGTAGCTAACAGTCTATATGGAGTTTAGAATTATACACTAAAGAATTACAGGATATGAAAAATACAAAAGCTAAAATCATAAGGCATCAATCCCATTCTTGAGTTAAGGATTTAGCTCTTGGTTAAGAAAGAAGATGGTATCCCTTTTCTGCTGCCTTATTATTATGTCACTCACTCTCATTTCCCTTTCTTGTCACATGCAGGCTCTTCTGTCTCAGGATTAGAATCTTTTCCCTCTTTCTCCTCAGTAATTCAATAAAATGGGAAATTATTACAGTTCTTTACCTCTCTTTCTAAAGATAGAATACATATACTTGTTCAGATCTCACAGTAATTCCTTTATGTTGAAGGACAGCCCAGGCCCAGTGGGAGAAGAGTCAAGGGGGAGGGGAGGTAACTGCAGGTACACACCAACCTGCCCAAGTGGGATGAGTGAGGTTTGCACCTCAGCTCCTGCAGCACCAATCTACATTAATGTGACCTGGAGTTGTAGCTTGCCTGTCCTTTAGATGCTGTCCCTGTAGCATGCCGGGGTAGCTGCTAACGTGAGTCGATGGCAAAGAGGCAGGAAGGGTCTTTGTTTGAGTCCTCAGAATGTTTATTCCAGCCTCGCTCATGGAGGGTTCAGTGACTCATGGGAAGGTCCAGGGTTAAGTATGGGGTGGTAGGGGCAGAGAGAGCACCAGGGGTTATGGGGACAGTGCAAAGATGGGGCCAGGGATGGGAACCAGTGGGGAAATAGATGGGGGTGGGTGAGGAACAGAGGTCTATGGGGGGGACCAACAGGGTGACTGAGGGAGCAGAGCAGGGGTACACAGCATAACAGAACAGGGTGTCCTTGAGAGAAGCCTCTTGTGTCTCTCTAACTTGGAGAATGCCTCTCAGGGTCCTTCCCTCCCAGGGGGTTCTCAGGGACCCTTGTGTGGCAGGCTCATCAGCCTCCCTAAGTCCCTGTCAGCTGAGTGATGGGTGCGGGGCACACACCAGCCAAGGGTGTGCTGGGGATACCTGCCAAAGGTGAGTGGTGTGGGGTGACCTGTGAGCTGGGGCCAACAAGGTGCTGTGTTTGGGGGACTGGCATGCTAGCAGGCTTTGGACACATACCTTGTCAGCCTAGATGGGATTATGGCTGAGTTTGGGAGTGTAGAGTGTGAGAGAGAAGGCAGAACTGTGGTAAGAATCCTCCAGGAGAGGATTCATTTGCAGATTCAGAGACTTAGGAAAGCCTCCTCCCTGTCATGACGCAAATAAGGCTCTGCAAGCAGCAACACAAGAGCATGTTGGTCTGTGTGAAGCTCAGCTCATGAAGCTGAGCAGTGCCTGCAGTTGAGTGCCTGTCCTGGGCAGCATCATTTTTATGCTCTTGGCTTTGCCCCAGTGCCACAGTGATCCATGTGTATTCAGAGAAACTTTCATGCCCTCTTTGGTTGTTTAGGATTAAGCATCCTGAATATTAAAGAAATCTCAGTGGAGTCTAAAACCAGCTAGATTACTCCTGACCTTTCCAGAGGCTTGAAAAGAAACATGTGCCCCCCCCCCCCCAGCTTTGATTTCCTCTTGCTGTCTCAGTCCTTCATGTGAAGGGGGCAACAACACAGAAGAGTTTTGTGAGCTGGCCTCTCTTCACCCTATTTCTCAGCCTGCTGAGGGCTGGAGGTCTGGCAAGAGAGGGACTGTGGCCATCTGCCAGCAGTGGTACCTGTCTGTACTGAGATGGCAGAGCAGGAGGCTCACATGTGCACTCCTGCACAGTCTCCACAGTCTAGCTTGAGGTGGGTGAGCCACTGCACAAGCCTAACCAGGGGGATGGGCTGGGAGAGCCCCTGCTGTCACACTGACTGGAAGAGGGAGATGTTTTGAGACAAGATCAGTTGCAGATTAAAGGCACTGATGAACATTCCTGTTTCCCTGGGTATGGACCAGAGCAGGGGGCTGGAGCTTGGAGGTTCCCTGTTCTCCCACAGGTTCTGTGATGAGCAGAACACTCTGTCCAGACATGCACATGCTGTCCAGACCAGATTGAATCCCATGGGACCTGCTGTGCATCCTGTGAACTCTCTGTGAGCAAGGCCACTGGCATTGCTCAGACTGACCAGAGCCAGAGAGATTGCTGTGTCCCTTGCTGCTTTACACAATGCTCCTCTGCTAGGGAGCATTTTTGTCCCACTGCTTTTCCTCTTGGTCCAAGTTCATGCAGCTCCTAGGCCTTCTGAGGACTTAGAATTAAGAGGTACTGGCAGTTTATCTTTCTGCTCATATAAGGCCTGTTAAGGTAGCAACACTGGTTAGGAGCAAAGCTTGTAAATTGTTTCTGGCCTGTGTGTAAATTGCTTTCAACTCCCAGGGTCAGGTAACAAACTGAACCTGTTTGTTTATTCGTTCGGTGACGGGGGGCTACTGGCTTTGCTGCCTGGAGCCAGAAAAGGGAGTGACACAAGGTCTGGACTTTGCTCCCAGGGACCACCACCTGTGGATCCCTGACTTGGGAAGCCACTATGAGACACTCACAGAAAGTCTGGGAACATGGGAAGCCCCTGCTAAGGAGAGCACCTCCCAGGGATTATCCCTTTCTTTTCTGACCAAATCTGGGCTGATCAGGGAGGGTTTCCTCTTTCATTCCGTGAAAGCAGTAACTGCTTTTTCTTCCTGGTTGTTCTGTAGGAATGGGAAAAATGCACTCCACTAACAATATCCCGCAGGAGTGGAAGAAAGGCAGGTTGTTCAGCCCTTTCCCTTCCCGTGCTACCAGTGGAAATCCCTTCAGGGGCCAGAGCAGGGTCACAGTGAGTTCTCAGAGGGGTTGATGTGTGCCAGTGCGTGTCTGCAGGTCTGGGTGTGTGCACTTCTGGCTCTGCGTGCACACATATACATCCTTTGTGGGAAAGATGAATACTGCTATAAATAGCTGGGGGAAATTTGTTGTCATTTCTAAGGACGGGAAGATACGCTCCCTTGCATTTTGTATCTGGTAGAATGAACTATTCCTGGGTGTGAGGACCAGGTTAGCTAATTAAATGTTCCTGCTGCTGCACTGTGAGCAACGTACTGTGAATCCCTGCAGTCTCCATGCCTGGTGCTCCTGGAGCCATGCAGAGCCTTCCTCTGCCACAGCACTGGGCTCTGGGACTGTCACTTGGACTTCTCCCTCTTTGGTTCCTCTGCCAGGTAGAGTGTGGGATGGCAAGGCTGTTGTTTCAGTGGCTGTAGCAAATGTGTGGGGTTTGGAAGGACTGATGCTTTGCTCCTGAGGAAACCGGAGTGTGCCTCTGTCCTGGCTCTGCTGCTGGGACTCTGTGGATTCACGGCTGTGCCTGTGACACCACTGCTGGTCCTCGCTGACTGCTCTTCTCTACCTGTGCACAGGTGCTGGACATGGACACAGAGGATGATCCATTGTTACAGGATGCCTGGATAGAGGAGGAGGATGAAGAGGTAGCCTTCAGCTCCCAGAAAAGGCGAGAGGGTGCTCTGTTGTGTGGGAAAAGCCCGTGCAGAGTCAGGCCCCCGTGTGTCACACTGCCTGTGTCAAGCTTCTGGAATATTGTTGGCTGGGTGTTTACCAACCCATACTGTGCTGGCTTCATACTTTTCCTGGGCTGTGCCATCCCTGCTATGCTTGCTGTTGTCATGTGCCTCCACTACCCAGCCCTGGATATTGACATCTCCTACAATGCTTTTGAGATCCGCAACCACGAGTCCTCTCAGCGCTTTGATGCCCTTGCCTTGGCCCTCAAATCCCAGTTTGGGTCATGGGGGAGGAACCGCCGGGACTTGGCCGACTTTACCTCAGAAACCCTGCAGAGGCTCATCTTCGAGCAGCTCCAGCAGCTTCACCTCAATGCTTCCCATCTTGGGGTCAGTGCACGGGTCAAGCGCAGCCCCCCAGAGGGCAGGATGAGCTCCCTGCAGCCCCAGGCCCACCCGAGCCCAGGAAACCAGAGTTCCCGAATCGGGAGAGGAGCCCCGCGCTGGGACTACTCTAGCACTTATGTCAGTGCCAACACACAGACACATGCTCACTGGCGCATTGAGCTCATTTTTCTGGCTCGGGGAGACTCCGAGAACAATATCTTCACCACTGAGCGCCTGGTTACCATCCATGAGGTTGAGCGCAAGATCATGGACCACCCTCACTTCCGGGAGTTCTGCTGGAAGCCCCATGAGGTCTTGAAGGACCTGCCCCTGGGTTCTTACTCCTACTGCTCCCCTCCCAGTTCCCTTATGACCTACTTCTTCCCCACTGAGAGAGGAGGGAAGATTTACTATGATGGCATGGGACAAGACCTTGCTGACATCCAAGGTGAGCTGAGGGACGTGGGCAAGGGCTGGCATGTTCAAGGAATGCCTCTCCTCAGGTTCAGGCAGTCACTGGTGTGCAGCTAAGAGGGGTGACTGCCTTGTATGGAGAAGAAGATGCTGCTGGGCTGTGCCTTGAAGAATCATCTTTTCTGCACCAGGGCCCCTTTTCAACCCTGCAGTCACAGGTCACACAGACCCCCACAGGCAAGTGAGAGAGCCAAGTGAGGGGGTGTCCTGCATGGTACAGATGTCCTCTACTGACCCTTGTCTACTGTAGATGACTGTGGTTAACTAGACCTATGCCAGGGCTTGAACAGACAATAGGGCTGAGCTTGCCTGCACTACAGAGCAGATTAAAGAGATCTGCGGGCTGCTCCAGCAGCTTCTGAGTCACCAACTGGAAAGGCACCTATAAGGAGAGGAGGAGAAAGGTCCTGCCTCCTCCTCCCAGCTCTGTACCTACTGTGCACCTCTAGTAGAACAGAGGTTCTGGGTGGTAACAAAGAGATGACTCACGAGGAGTCTGTGGGTGTAATGTAGCTGTGGGATGCACTTTCCATCTGTCTCCCAAGCCAGGCTGCAGAGGGTAGCTATCTAGGAGCCATGCAGGGAGCAAGTGAAGAATTAACTCCATCTGTTCCAGTGACAGTTATGCTACAAAATAGGAAAGAACACAGTTTCTGGTCTTTCTGCTACGAGCTCTAGGGAACTGGATTTTGGGAATAGACAGGCATCGTCTATTCAGTGTCTAGTCAGAACTACCTGAGTGCCTCCATCTCTGCATTCCTCACACCATCAGATAGCAGAGGTACCAGGTCACAGCGGAGTCAGGACTCCTCTTCCACAGGCATTGGAAGTTCATGTGCTTCCAAGTGTAATGGAGAAAATATTGTCCCAGTGTAAGAGAAGGAAGAGTGTCCAGCAGTGGGAGTGTTGATCAGGATGCTGTTGACTGGGGGTGCTATGATTCAGGTCAGTCAGGTGGAAGAATTGTCCTTCAAGAGGAAGTGCGTGTGGCCAGCAACACAAGCAGTCACAGAACAGAAGGAGGATGTGAGCAATCTTGCAACCTTGCAGTCCAGGTTTCCCTGGCTCTCCTTTCTCTCTGGAAGGCAGCAGCAGTCAGCATCATTCTGATGAAGAACAGGATTGACTCTCAGCTTCCCTGTGGCGGACTAGACCCTGTGCATTGCCAAGACAATTAAGCAGGACCTAACAAAAGTGGTGCTGCTTTCTCCTGCAGGGTCCCTGGAGCTGGCCATGACCCACCCCGAATTCTACTGGTATGTGGATGAGGGCTTGTCTACTGAGAACATGAAGAGCTCCCTGCTGCGGAGTGAGATCCTCTTTGGAGCACCGCTGCCAAACTACTACTCAGTGGAGGATCGCTGGGAGGAGCAGCGCCGCAAGTTCCAGAACTTCGTCATCACCTATGTGGCCATGCTGGCCAAGCAGTCCACGAGGTGAGGGTGTGTGCAAGCAGGGCAGGTGGGAGTGGCCAGGAGCAGGGAAGGGCAGAGGATGAAATAGACCTTTCAGGGTGAGAAGGTTCTGCCTTAAGGTTCTCATCAGGGCAGAAGTGCCTATTCCACTTCGATAGCCATGTTTCATTTGGGCTCACTGGGGAGGCACCAGGCACAGAAGGCTTGGCATGCTTGCTTGGACTACTGGTTAGTCTTGAACAGCAGCCATGGCATAGTGCTCCAGGTGAAGGAGAAAAAGCATCTCCATTGAAGCTGGGCTCAAGCATGGAGTTATAAATGAGGGTGGGGAGCATATGGCAGAAAATTACTCATATGCTTCCCTTTAATGCCTCTTCCTACTGCAGTAACATGCCAGAGGCACCAACAGAGACAATGAAAGAGGGACACAGTTTGAATCTAATGCCTGCCTTTCCACTGAGCCCTTGTCTGGCATTGGCTCTTTCTGTTTCCATCTCACAAATCCAGCTCCACTGGCTCAAACAGATCTCCCTTCCTGCTCTGAGTTTGGCCACCACTGGTCTGATGCAGGGGATGAAATGGTCTTTACTGAAGGCCCCTCAACCTGTAGATCAAATTCTCCTTTTGCTTTTTGTACAGAGAATTGGGGAGGGATGTTTCAGGGCAGGATAATTTTCAGGAAATGCAGGCTTTTTTCACCACCAGGTCTGTATGACTTGGTTGAACAGAATTTTGCTCAGTGCTCATGAGAGAGAGATGATAAAATAGAGCTAAAAGGGCTAAAAGAGCATTCCAGTACCCAGGCAGATGACAGAAGGCTATGCCTCCCAGTCTCTGTACCTTCTTAGACTCCAGCTTTCTGCTGCCCTAAGTCACAATAGCTCCCAGAATGAAGGGATGCTGATCTTCAAGAGCAGGTTGGAATGCAGGCAGCCACAGAGCATTCTCAGCATTGGGCTGGCAGAGCAGGCTGTGATTATGACAAGTCAAAAGGGAATTGAGGCCAAGGCTCAGTTCCAAAGCTTGGATTCCTGATAGCTTCCTATGGTGCAGCATTATTGTAGTCCTGGTTAAATTATGTTGGATTACTTCTGCTCTGAGCCTGCTTCCAGAGGCAGAAACTGGTAAATCATATAGTTTCTGATAAGCTCTCACTCTGCCTGCATCCGCTGTGCTAATCTAATAGGCAATGATTAGGATTCCAGATGGAATTGGCTTTGAAGGATTCAGGAACTGGCTATTAGTGCCTAAGACCCACCATGCACTGGAGGAATTTAAAAAATATTAGACCTGCTCTTCATTTTTCTCCTTCCCTGTATGAATTTCACTTCCAGCAGCAACTTTGTTGAACTCGCTCTCACAGCTCTGTTTTCTAAGAGAATTGCCAGGTTATTAGAGCAGTGACCTCCTTTGGCTCTGGAAGAGATACTGTGCTTTAAACCACCTGGCTCCTCCTTTTGCACTCAATTATTCCTCTTCTTTCATATATTCCCACCCTAGCAAAGTCCAGGTGCTGTATGGAGGGACAGATTTGTTTGACTATGAAGTGAGGAGGACTTTCAACAATGACATGTTGCTGGCCTTCATCAGCAGTAGCTGCATAGCTGTCTTGGTCTACATCCTCACCTCCTGCTCAGGTAGGCTGTAGTCATGGCTACCCTGCTCTAACACAAATCCAAATGTGCCATGTCTCTCTGTGTCTCTGCAAGCCCAATGAGAGACTCTGATGCCTTGGCACCATTGTGGCTGTGTGGCACAGCAGCATGCAGAAGGGCAAGCCAGTCTGATTCTCCAGAGCAGAGGTTTGCAGGCAGGGTGAGGGAAAGACTCAGGAATAATATGCAAATTCCCATCTTGCTAACAGTGGCATAAATATGATGTAATTGTTTGCATGACCCTCATGGGAAAGAGTCTGCAAGCAGTACTCCTGCAGCCCTGAACTGTTCTCTGTCACCAACACACACTCATGGGAACCAGTATCACAACAGGGCAGGTGGGAGATGTCTGTTCTCCTGGGGGTGGCCAGAGATACTATTTTTTCCATGTTTCTTTTCTGCTGTAGTGTTCCTGTCATTCTTTGGCATTGCCAGCATTGGGCTAAGCTGCCTGGTGGCTCTGTTCCTGTACCACGTCGTATTTGGGATCCAGTATCTGGGTATACTCAATGGTGTGGCTGCCTTTGTCATTGTGGGGATTGGTAAGCTCATCTTTACTCAAAGCCTACCTGTTTTGCTTTGCCCTGCCTTCTGTCTGCAGGAAAGAAGGTGATGGTGGCAAATGCAGATTGAATTTTCACGCCCTTTTCCGTTACCTGTAAGTGTAATATTTGCAGGTCAAATGTCAAGGGGGAAATCAGATTTATAGCAGATATCACTCCTGTGAGCAGAGTATCAATATCTCTGCTGTATTTTTCCAGGGGTCGATGATGTCTTTGTTTTCATCAACACCTACCGCCAAGCCACCCACCTCAAGGACCTGCGACTGCGCATGATCCACACTATCCAGACAGCAGGGAAGGCCACCTTCTTCACCTCCCTGACCACAGCTGCAGCATATGCTGCCAACATCTTCTCTCAGGTACCCTGCACCTTTGGGATTTGGGGTTGCCATTTCTGCCAAACGGCCTAATAGATCAGGAACCTGCCAACACCATCTGTCCTCTCCTTCAGCACAGTGGGCTGCCAGACCTTATTCTTACAGGGCTGTCTCTTACCTGCTGTAAGGCAGTGGATTATCCAAGGAAATACTTCTGTGTCACTGATCAAACAGGATCCACTGGCCACCAGGCTCTGTCTCAGTGCTTTACCTACTGCGTTTGCTGATTATCATGACTGAGGTCAGCGTGTGCTTTTCTCAGGTTCCACCAGATATCTCTTCCTTGCCTGCTGTCTCTCCAGCAATCCTGCCCCAGTTGATCCCAATGCCATGTTCTCTCTCTTCATGTAGATCCCAGCTGTGCATGACTTTGGACTCTTCATGTCACTGATTGTGTCCTGCTGCTGGGTAGCTGTGCTCTTCACCATGCCAGCTGCTCTTGGAATATGGACCCTTTATGTGTCCCCATTAGAGAGCTCCTGCCAAGCCAGGTGAGCCCTGGAGCCTGTGGGTGGAAAGCTGTGGAATTTGCAGTCAAGGAGGTGTGAAAATTCCTTCCCTATCATCTCAGTTTATCCTCATTCCCCTCAGGCAGCTTGGCTTTGGCTCTGACAGAAGGGAAATTTAAGTTCTGCCATTCCAGATTGGAGTAAAATGGAAGGGTGCAGTCTCATTCTCTCTGGTGTATACACAGGTGCTTTCCATGAGCCAGACTCTGCCAGACTCTGCAGTGTCAGTCAATCTTCTTGGCTGAATCCTGTGGAGTATTGGACCATTTGTTTCCTCAGAGCACGTAATGCACAGCTAAACCTTCAAGCAGTGGAGACACAAGCCCTGAAAGGCAGACAGATCACCATTGCTCCTGCCTGTGAGCACAAGCAGGACATGGAGATTTGTGTTTGAAAGTCAGCACGTTTCCTCTTACTCTGCTCTTTAGCACTGCAGATGACCTGGCCTGATTTTATTCAGCAGCAGGGAGATGAACTGCTGAAACTCCCATCCCTCAGCATCTGGTGTCCATGGCTCAGCCCTGCTCTGTGTATCCAGCCCAGACCTTGCATCGCTGTTGCGCATGAAATGAAGAGAAATAGACTCCAATTTCAGATGAACAAAAGGCTGTATCTTTATTCAATTCAACACTCTTTTTATAACGTGTTTAGCTAATAGCTGCTTGATTGGCTAAATGGCACAGTGCCTCTCTACAAGCATTGGTTCAGAAAGAGAGAGCATGTTCTGAAAACATAGAAAAGTGAAAAAACAAAGTAAAAGTGAAAAACACCACCTGTTCTTTTGAAAACTAAAAGATGCTTACAAACCTCTATCAAATCTCTCTGAAAACATGAAATGTTTACAGAATTGTTCTCTTTAGAAAGTAAGAAGCTTTCCCTTGGAAAGAAAGCCTTTTTTCAAGCTTGCTGCTGAATCCCTTTAAGATCCACTAAATGTCAGCCCCACAGACCTTGGCCTCTCACCACTTGGCAATGGAATTTGCTCATGGCAGTGCCTGTCATCTTTCCAAGTAGTTAGAGGAGATTGTTGCTGTGCTCCTTGCCACTGAAGGAGCCCACTACTAACTCTTCACAGGGTATGTGGCTTAAAACCCTTGCCTTTGTCTCCTTTCCTGCTTCAATCCAGCTGCAGTCAGAAGTGCACCAAAAAGAGTGCCTTGCACCTGGCTGAAGATCTCTTCATTGCTTCAGAGGCCACCTCCAGAGCAGGCAGAGAGACCCTTCCCTACCTTGATGATGACATCCCGTTCCTCAGCGTGGAGGAGGAGCCTGGTATGTGTCTGCGGTGTGGTGCCTCTGAGGGGATCACACTGCCCTCTTCATCCTACAGTTCTCCCTACCCGTGGCACTGGTCCTTGCCTCAGTTCCCTCAGTTGTAAGCTGGCAGTGGTGCCATCACGGGAGGTTGTAGGAGTCAGAATTCAGTATTCGTTGTAAGTTTGCTTTGAGATCTTCAGTGGGTGTCAGTACATGCTTTCTAACTACTTTGCTGGTTCTCTTGGGTCTGCTGTGATCTGCTTTCTGTCTGGAATCACTGATTATGATATGGATGTAGCCATGAAACATCTAATTCATAACACCAAGACAGCTCACCTTGGAGTAAAGTTTTCCCTCTTTCCTGCCATTTGGAGCACTGCATTTAGGAAGCAGGAGAAAGAACACTGTTGTTCTTCAGCATCAGCTCCCTAGAGCAGCTCCTCCATCATGGTATGAAGAGGGCAGTGACTTGTCTGAGATCACATAAGCAATCTAGAAAAAAAGCCCAGAAATTCCCTATCTGTTGTTAGCAGGAGATAATCCTTCCAGCCCTGATCCCAAGAAAAAGGTGCTTATAGTGTCATGCTCTCTTGTACTTGTCTTTTAAAACTTGCTGTAATCTCTTCCTTTTGAAACCCCCAACAGAAGTGATCTGGGCAGTGAGTATCTTTCAGGCCTAGAAGCAAACTGGAACTGGAGGTAACCGAATCAATTCCATGGCAGGTGCAGAGCTCTTGCTGCAGAATAGGCTCTGAGATGCCTTGGACAGACAGGCAGAGAAGCTCTGGCTCTGTGCTACAAGAGTTCTCCTTAGTATGCCAGAGCCACATGCAGTGGTGATGTATGGAAATAATCCCTCCCTTCCCTGCAAACAGCAGGATGTTTTCCTCTGGGGCCCCTGGGCACCAGGGAATTGTGAAGAGGCAAAGCAGCTTGTTCCGGTCGGTGACCAAGTGTGGTTTGTAGGTTGGCTGTACAGTGTGCCAGGCATGCTTCAACCTACTACATCAAGTGCCCACTTCTCACACACAGAGAAGGGGGAAATTCCCTTGGCATCCCTGATCTGGAGAGAAGAGAATCAGTGAGGAGCCAGGCTGCAGTCAGGAAGAGGTCAGCTGTGTATAATTAACAGTAAGACCTATCTAGTGGGACAGGGACAAATTCTGCTTGGCCCAAGAAGCATGCAATGTCCCTATGACCTTATGGACAGTGTTTGTGGAGTTTGGTAGAGGAAGGAATACCATGAAGCATAGATTTCAACTGAGCTGTGGATTTGTAAGAGTAGCTGTTGCATGGCAATGACTTGACAAAGATGCTTCTTGTAACATCCTGTGAGTCACTGCCTCTGCCGGGATCTCACTCTATCTCTTTAGCTTGAGTGAGTTGTACAGCACCTTGCAGAAGATTTGATAAAAGAGAGCAGAGAGCTCTAAGAGACACTCATGACACTGAGACTGCTTTTGATTTCTCTCTATTCTAGTCTCCCTGGAAATGGGGGATGTCCCCTTGGTGTCTGTGATGCCAGAAAATCTGCAGCTCTCTGCAGAGAAAAGCAGCCAGGATCACTTGATAACTCATCTGCAGGAGCTGCTGGAACACTGGGTGCTGTGGTCTGCAGTGAAGAGCAGATGGGTGATTGTGGGTAAGGAAGGAGGCGGCTATTACATCTACATGGATTTTAGAGGGTTTGGCATTTCAATCAATCTCCAAGCCTTGATTATTAGTGACAAGAGGTGGGAAAAGGGACATGGTAAATAGCTTCTAACACAGTGGAAGAGTGCTCCCAGAACAGTCAGTCCCTAAGGGACTTTTCCATCCCCTTCTTCTCACTCAGATCTAAAGTGGCAAATCCTGATGGAGTTTTTTTCCAGGCATGAGGCTTATTACAAGAAAGCCCAGCTGCCAGTGTGCTTTAGTGGCTGTTCTTTTTCCAGCTGAAAATGCTATCTTTCTATCACATGTCTGCTCTCTGAGTATGTCTGAAGTGTGAAGCGCATGTAGGGTCCCATACTTACCCATGTTTCTCCTTGCAGGGCTCTTTCTCCTTCTTTTGCTGCTGTCCATATTCTTTGCTAGCCACCTCCATCCAGCTAGCCGTGCTCCAGTCTTGTTCCGGCCAGACACAAACATCCAGGTGCTACTGGACCTGAAATACAACCTGAGTGCTGAAGGCATCTCTTGCATTACCTGCTCAGGTGAGAATGCTGCTCCCCAGACCGTGGTGGGTGTAGCCCAGTCTGACCTAAGCCCTGGACTGGAGGAGCTGAAATGTGTTGCAGGCACATACAATGTTCAGATATCTCACTGGACATTGGATGGATCCTGTGGAAAGGAGGCACACTTTTGGGAGCAGGATGGTTGGGTTGCCTGTAGGAGTGGAGTATTTAGAAAAGTATTTCTTGCTTTAGCTGTCTGAGTATTTCATCTGGAGCAATCCCTTCATAGACCATAAAAACTGACTACTTTTACTCCTAAGTGCTGGTCTCATATCAGTGCCCAGCTGAGGATCTGTAGCACTGTGTTGCCTGCTCAGGGTTTGGTGATCAGCAGCAGTCTGTGGTGTGCACAGGGCTGGTAGGTCTTTTCTCATGCTGTTCACTCCTTCCTCCCTGACTAACCTTGTGGGACAGGTTTATTTCAGGAAAAGCCCCACAGTTTGCAGAACAACATCCGAACTTCGTTGGAAAAAAAGAAGAGAGGCTCAGGGTCACCTTGGGGAAACAAAGGCAGCATGAGTGATACAGGGCAGCAAGGTGAGTGGGGCATGATGACTCTGACCACATTTGGGGCCAGGGCCCAAGGATCCCCTGGGGTAGAAACTAAACCACATGCTCTCTGAATAGCTGATGGGGAATAATTCTCTTCAGAGCCTGCCCCACTGAGCCCTAGGTTGGTGCTGCATGTACAGGGCATCTTTAAAATCCCCTTTTACCTAATACCTACTGCTCTCTAGGAGATGGTCCTATAACCCAGGTGGCAGTACAGTCTACTGTCATATCTCTCTGATCTGAGTACGGGACTAGGAAGTCCAAGCTTTCACATCCCACTCCTGTTCACAACCTTGTTGGCAGGTCACGAGAAGAGTAAATTCAGCCTGTTTGCAGGGTATTTTGAGGATAAAATAGTTATTGGGACAGATCCCAAGATAGTGTGAATCAATAAGCCATCAGGAATTACGGCAGCTCAGGATGTATTTGTGATAGCCTTTGAAATGTGTGCTGTGCTTCCAGAAGGCAGAGGCTGTGCCTGCTGTCCCAGAGCAGACAGCAGACCTGAAGAACCCTCCTTTGCTCTGCTCATATCTGTAGGATTTACTCATTGAGAAGTACCACCAAACCTCATGCCCTCTGTTTTCTTCAGAGCTCCAGGGGACTGTGTATATTTCCAAGTCCAGGAGCAAGGGAAGACCAGCCATCTACAGATTCTCACTCAATGCCAGTGTCCCTGCGCCCTGGCAGATGGTGTCACCGGGAGATGGGGAGGTGCCTTCATTCCAGGTAAGTCAGTCCAGAATGTTGGACCCCTCTAGCAAGAGTGCAGCACTCACCAGGTGAGCACGAGAGCCTTCTCCTGTCTCTCCATGGAGTCCTATGTAGCCTTGATGATATTTTCAGGGCACTGTAGTAGGGTAGTTAACACATTGTGCTTGGCATCTTCCAAGATGGTACCTTGGAGTGCCACAAGACTTCACCTGTTGCTGTTGTGAGGTGACTGTCAGCAGCTGGAGCAGAACTGTGGGTGTCACTACAGCAGATATCCCTCGCCCCAGGCAGAGCAGCCACCATTCAGCCTAAGCCACTGGGAATGAGGATGCTAAGGGGCCCTTACACTGGCTCTTGCTGGGAAGGCACAGGCTGGGGGCTGGCTGGGGCTGTGCCTGCAGTGCTCATTCTGTGTGGCTGTGCCAGTGCTCCGGGAGGAGGGGAGAGTGTGATGCTAATGTGCAACAGGCTGCGACCCTGTGGAGTTAAGTGTCTGTTTTCATTAATCCATTGCTTAGGTATATAGAGTGCCTTTCGGTAACTTCACCAGGAAGCTGACAGCTTGTGTGTCCACAGTAGGGCTGCTTAAGCAGATGAGCCCCAGGAAGTGGATGATGACCACCTTGTCCTGTGACATCAAGAAGGGCTGGAAGTTTGACTTCAGTTTCTACGTGGCCTCCAAGGAGCAGCAGCGAACGCGGTAACCTTCCAAAACCCCCTCAGGAAAAGGCAGCAGAAACAGCACAGCTGAGAGGCTGATGTGAGATGCCTAATGGCCAGTGCTAGTTCTGCTCTCAATCAGTGACATCCACGGCCCTAGAATTTGCTTTGCTGCATATATGCCTCATCTCTGTAGTCACTTTGCAGGCCCATAGTATCATTAACATGCCAAAGGCTTGAGAGACTGTGACTGGGGGCTTCTTTGGGTGGCAGAAAGACGTTGCTGATCTGCTTCTTGCCCTTACCCATCTGAACTCTGGGGCTGAACAGGCAGCATAGAATATGCAATGGTTAGGGATACAGGTCTGCAGATGCTCACCTTTCCTTTCTGTCCCCGAGAACATCTGTTTCCATGTAATACTTTGGACGCTTCGTCTTCTCTACCTCTGGTCCTCCATAACAAACTTTCTTTGCTGCACAGGAAACTGTATTTTGCCCAGTCGCACAAGCCCCCTTACCATGGCCGAGTGTGTGTGGCACCTCCAGGCTGTCTGCTCAGCTCTAGCCCAGATGGACCCACCAAAGGCATCCTGTATGTTCCCAGTGAGAAAGGTAAGCTGATGAGGCCATGTTCAAACACGCCGAGGTCCGGAGAATCAGACCTTTTTTGCGATCTAATGTAATCAACCTTTATTCTGTTTTTGACAACAGCACCCAGAGCAAAGCTGTCAGCCACATCTGGATTTAATCCATGCATGAACACAGGCTGTGGGAAGCCAGCAGTGCGGCCACTGGTAGACACTGGAGCCATGGTGTTTGTGGTGTTTGGAATCAGAGGTGTTAATCGCACAAGACGCCTGGACAACCACGTCATTGGAGACATGGTACAGATGGTCAGGCAGGCGTGCTTGGGGCTGGGGAACGAGGGACAGGCTCTCTGGATGGTGTTTAGTAAATATCCAGAGCCAAGGGTGAACCAGCAGTCTGGACAGATGGAGGGGCAGAGGTGGTAGCACTATGATGAGTCAGTACAGTTCCGTTTCAGCAAATTGACAAAATAATGGAGATCAGGAAGTTGTTACTGAAAAAAACACTTCAGACTTTTCAGAAAATCCCTCTGAGTGCAATATATAAACTTCTAATTTTGAGTCTAAATCTGGCTTTCTCAAGGATTTTAGAAACAAACCCATCTTGAGCTCAGTACGAAATCTCACTACAAATTCAAGACTGAGGGAACTGGTATTTTTCTATAATATATATTTTATTATGAAGTATTAACAAAAAATATTTATTACTCTAGGGAAAGGTTACTAAATGTGACTTTTCCAGAAACAGCTTTTCTCTGAGATCTGATACATTGACACATGACAGTCTTTCTCTAGAAAAATTATGTTTCACTTGGCTGATACACTTCAGCTTTCTGCTGTTCTTCCTGCCCTTTGATTTGGGGGTACTGTGCAGAATCAGCCATTGCCTGTTTGCTCTGAAGGGGCAGTGAGAAATGCAGGCAGTGGAGCGGGGAGGAAGCTGCAGTGCCAGTTGCTGTGTGTATGTCTCATGTGTGGTGCTCTTGTCATTGTGTCTCCTTGTGAAAGGGCAGCGTTATCTACGATGACAGCTTTGACCTCTTCAAAGAGATTGGCAACCTGTGCCACCTCTGCAAAGCCATTGCCAGCAACTCTGAGCTGGTGAAGCCTGGAGGGGCTCAGTGCCTGCCCTCGGGTAGGTCAGACTAACTCCTCTCAGCCCTCCCTGTGCTTGCTTGGGCTGCGTTCCTCAATGGCAAAGCAGAAAGGGTTGATTGCTTCTTGCTGTCTCCTTTTTTTTCCCAAGGCAGCTTGACCCTTCTAGAACATGTCATTGGTTGTGCTTTTCGGGTCAGAAAGAAAGAAAAATGATCTCTTTAATGCCAAAGATACTGGGTATATTCTTTGGGATTTAATCCAGAAAGATAAGAACAGAATTGCATTTGTTCTTTCCAGTCATGGGCATCGCTTGAGATACAGTCTTTTGATTCAGTAAATATCTTCCTAGTAGCTCCTGAATAACAATGAAATCACACCTGATCTCGTTGCAGTGAGGCTACTCACTCTCCCTGTGGCTTTGCATACCTGACCAGTGACCATCTCTCCCAACTTCAGAGGTCACAAGCTTGTGGAGTTGAGCCTAGGGAGTGTATATGGGCTTCAGGCCAAAAGCCAATTTCATGCCTGGAGCAAATCCCCTGCCAGGCCAGGCAGACAGCCCTCAGCACCCACTCTTTGTGGTGCTTCCTGACAGCTGGGGGCAAACAGCAGTGGCAGTGTCCTGTCCCATGCTGATGGCACAGAGTGTCCTTTCAAGCTACAGCAGCTGAGAGGTGTGATGCTGAGACCTCAAGGGCTTTGGCAAACCAGAATGGCAAGGGGAAGCAGCTGCTGACAAATGGGGCCTGCTGTTCTCTTGGGGCTCTCATTTTGGGTTGTTGTTTGGGCTATTTTTCATTCCCTTGCTCCAATGTGCTTCCTTTCCCTGTTCTGCCCTCCATCCCTTGCTCTTTCTTTCTCTTCAGGTTACAGCATCTCCTCCTTCCTGCAGATGTTGCACCCTGAGTGCAAGAATATCCCTGAGCCAAACCTGCTGCCTGGACAGCTCTCTCATGGGGCAGTGGGAGTGAAAGATGGGAAGGTGCAGTGGATCTCCATGGCCTTTGAATCGGTGAGCACATGGCATCACCTGGTGACAGTTTCATCTTGTGGCTTCTGGGGGTTTAGCTCTGCTCTTTCTGCACTGGCCACTTTCATTTGCAGCCATACTTTAGTGTTTATTAGCATTTGTTGCAGACAGATTCCTACACTCACAGGTTGGTAAAATGGCTGCTTACACCACAATTAGCTCAGGTAAAAAGCTGGTGGCAGATTCGCCCAAATGCCACTGCCAGTTCTGCCTGGTGCTGCCACTCAAGCTAGCTTGTTCTGCCCTTTCCCTTGCCATGCATATCCTGCCCAAAGAGCAGGACATGAGTGATGTGTTTATCTTGTTACAGACAACCTACAAGGGGAAATCGTCCTTCCAGACATATGCTGACTATCTGAAATGGGAGACGTTCCTGCAGCAGCAACTCCGACTCTTCCCCGAGGGCTCTGCTCTCCGGCGTGGTTTCCAGACCTGTGAGCACTGGAAGCAGATTTTCATGGAGATAATAGGCAAGTGACTGCCGTGTTTCTCTCCCTGGGGAACCCATGCTCTCTAATCCCCCTTTACAACACACTCCATCCAGTATGGTGGGCATGGGTTATATCTGCAGTCCCTTGCCATTGCTGTGCAAACTCTTAAAGCCTGTTCATCCCTAAGCAATGTGTATTGTCAAAATCAGGCAAAGCCCAAGGAGATAGGTAAGGGAAAGGACTCAGCCCTGCCAATGCTAGATTGAAGAAACTGATCACCTTCTTTCTACTTTTCATCCTCCCCTTCCCATCTTCCCCAGTGTGAGTCCCTGCCTCCCTTGTTGCCAGCAGGATCATGGTACCTTTCTCATCCCAGCTGTCACCTTCCAGGATTCAAATCAGCTGGCTGTTTTCTTCCAGGAGTACAGAGTGCCCTTTATGGTCTTGTCCTCTCGCTGGTCATCTGTGTGGCTGCCGTGGCAGTGTTCACCACACACATCCTCCTCCTGCTGCCAGTGCTGCTCAGCATCTTAGGTAAAAACACCAATTCCAATGTGGCAGGCTTTGACTTTTCCTGAAATTGGTGGATTGTGGCACTGCTGATTGTCTGGTGGTTTGAACTGAATTGCCCATCTTCTGTGTAAACCCTTTTGGCTTTCCAGGAGCCAGTCCTGGAGAACAGACTGGCTAAGTGAACAGAAGAAACTCTCAACAAATGCACAGGAACCTCATTGGGAAAGTAGATTGTGTGTCTAATTCCCAGTGTGTTTTATCTACACAATCCCTTCTATTTGTTTAAATAACGGTTTTAGCTACAACAAACGCCATCCCTACCTGTTATGTATAATAATGTGATTAATCCCACATGCTCTGAATAACAATTGCACTACTTTCCAAGAACTTGCACCATGGCTGCTGTTTCCAAGCAGTGGGAGACGTTAAAAGCTGAGTATTTTAGCAGTTTTTTAGTATTTGAAGCAAATTTGTAAATAGTTTCCTCTTCCTGGCTGGTGATTTGATGATACTGTGGCCCAAGTGTGTTGCTAAACTTCTCAGTTTAAAAATCAAATCTGTCATTTTGAAACCACTTAGTCTCCCACACAGGCTCACAAACTGACAGTACTCTTGCCTTCAAAAAAGTGTGCTCAGCCTCTGTGTAACTCCAGCAAGCAGAACAACAGGCTCACTTCCTTGTGTGTACACACGGACACTTGTCTGGGCTTGGATTCATTTAGCAAGAGTTAGTCTAGATTGGCATCAGTCTGTCAGTTTGCCTGATACTGAACTAGGTGGTCCACTAGCCCCAGCAGGTCTGATCACCTTATGGAATGGTCCTTGTGCTGAGTGAAGATGAGGTAAGTGTTTTTCTCTGTGGCAGGGGGACTGTCTACAGGATTCAGGCTGGCTGGCACACAGACCTGCAGGGTATGATCCCAAACTCCCCAGGGGCTGACTTGTATCAGTAGGCTTGGGTAGTAGTGCCAGAGTCCTTTACATTTGCCTAAACACACCTTCCTCACACAGGGGTTGTCTGCCTTGTGGTGACCATCATGTACTGGTCTGGCTGGGAAATGGGAGCTGTGGAAGCCATTTCCCTCTCCATCCTTGTTGGCTCCTCTGTTGATTACTGCGTGCACTTGGTGGAGGGCTACCTGCTGGCAGGGGAGAACCTGCCACTCCACCAGGCAGAGGTGAGCTCTGTTCTTCCTACAGCCTTGCATTCATTCCTCTTGTGCCCTGCCATGCCACTCAGCCGTGATGCAGGATGCACAATAGGCAAGGGGGGATGTGTCCTGGCACCCTCAGAGCATCCCTGGAGTATGGTATTTGGTGCTTGTCCAGCTGACTGCTAAGACTGTAAGCTTGTGTACCCCAGAACAGTAAACTCAGATGAGTGTCCAACCCACATGGTTGTCCCTTTTTTGCTGGCCACAGCTGTATCCAAAGCAACCCGTTTTCATGTCCAAGTGAAGACAGTCTGTGCTGGAACTGCTTTAGACTAATTCTGTAACCTCTGAAAATTGCTTTGCTGGACCTCCAGCTCATCTCTGGCCTTGTTAACATCTTTTGTCTCATTGGGAAGATGGAGACCACAAAAACCTGGGATCTCTGTTGCCAGGTGTAGTGTCTGCCTGCAGCGTCCCTGTTGTGTAGGCCCAGCAATCAGTCTGATGTGGTGGAAAGAAGGCACAAAACCCAGCAGCCCTTTGCCTCTGCTGGGTTTCAACCCTATGGCTCTTTGTTCAACGTGCTCAGAGACTGCACAAACTGTCTGAGCTGCACTCAGGCAGCCTCTTGGTCCCGGATGGGCATTCTGTGAGCCAAGCCACCCTCTCAAAGCCTAAAATATCAGTGTAGCCCCTTGTGCCTGTTACACTAACACTGCTGTCCCTTCCACCAGGACCCCACAGCGTGCCGACAGTGGAGGACGATGGAAGCAGTCCGGCATGTGGGTGTGGCAATTGTCTCGAGCGCTGTTACCACCGTGATCGCCACCGTCCCGCTGTTCTTTTGCATCATTGCCCCCTTTGCTAAGTTTGGGAAGATCGTGGCGCTCAACACGGGAGTCTCCATCCTGTACACGTTAACTGTGAGCACAGCCCTGCTGAGCATCATGGGGCCTGGCACCTTCACCCGCAGCAGGACTTCCTGCCTTAAGGCTGTGCTGGGGGTGCTCCTGGCTGGCCTGCTGGGTCTCTGTATCTGCCTTGCCCTGCTGAAGAGTGGCTTTAAGATCCCCCTCCCCAATGGGACAGCCCTGTAGACCCCAGGCCAAGACCCACATGCTCTCTCCTCTTGCTCCCTTTCTTTTTTCTTTTCTTTTTAAAGAATATTTTTTGTAAAAAAAGAAAAAGAGGAAAAAAGTCTCTTTTATCCAGAAGTTTTTCAGCTCCAGATGCACTTTATTTTTGAATGGGTTTTGCTCTAAACTTGTATTTATTTTGGGTAGTGATGGATGGATGACGGACAGTCAGGGCTGCCCGGGAATACCTCAGCCTGTGAGTAGGAGAGGAGGAGGTTTCCTTCTCTGCGTTTTCTTTCTCCTTTTATTTTTTTCTTTTCTTGTTCTTTTAGTTTATTAAAAACAAAAAGAAACAAAAAAAAAACGGGGCTTTCTGGAACCACAAAGCTAAAAGGGGAGAATTTGGGAAGGCCATCTGATCCTTTCAAAAACCCTCCCTTCTGTCCTTCCTCTCCACTTGTCCAGGGTCAGCATTGCAATGATGACTCTTGAGGTGATGTCCTACTCCCACACCAAGCCCATGCCTCATTACTTGAGCCTTCAAGAACAGCAGTGAGCTGTTGGACAGGCCTGGGGAACAGCATTGTCTGGATCCCTTTGGCAGTCCCTATACCCAAGCCAGACCAGCAGTGAACTTGCTGCACAGGAGCTCTTAGAGATGTCATTTTGGGATTCAAACTAGAGCTGTTGGGTGGCACCACCTGCAGTGACCTGCTTTCATCATTCAGGGAGGGCATTGGGACATGTGGCTTTCCCCTTCTTTCTGGAGGGACAATGCACCTTGTACTGGGATCTCATGAGTTTGTGAACAGCTGTCGAGAAGCAGATGGTGCCCTCAGCAGCCTGCCCTCTTCTCCCTCATCTCAGTAGTGAGGTCAAGGCAGTTATAATACCCAGACCCCCCTGGTCACCTTACCAGTCACTGCCTCTGCTCTTCCTGGTGGAGAGAAAACAGGGAGCCCTGAGGTCCCTGCAGGGCTCTTTGGTCTTAGCCTGAGGACAAGGTAACCCCTGGGGTTAGGTAGAGCCCATACCTGGTGGTATGCACAGCATTCTCTGTGGCAGCTCAGAGACACCCTCCTGTGTGGAGACCTGAGGGCAACAGAGCTGCAGCTGTTGTCTCCTCTGAGCAGATGGTTTATATTAAAGTAAAATGAAATCCCAAACTGGTGCCATTAACTAGTACATTTTAAGCATCACTGATTCTATCACATTTTTTTAAATTGAAATAGCTAAGTGTGCATTGATACACAGCACATCTGATCCTTGGCAGAAGAGGAGGGTCAGGCCCACTGGGAGGTGCATTAACCACTACTTACAAGGGTACCAATAGAGTAATGTGGCCAGGAAGCAGCCTGACTCCATTTCTTTGCAGATTCCATGTCCTGGTGGCTTTGTGTTATCTGTTGGGGTCAACCCCTCTTTTAAGGTGAAAATTCCATGCCCAACCCCATTGCCAGCCAAGTTGTGGAGCTTGTGCTTCTGGGAGACTGAGCTGCTTCTACTTGGCTCAGTGCATCCCTGCTCTGATCCCTCTAAGTCTTACACCTTCACATTGTGTCATCCCTATGCAACTGGATGAAGTATTTGTTTCTAAAGTAGGTTTCCCAAGGTTCCCGAAGCTGGAGAGAGGAGTTCTTATTGTTCTCAGGAGGACTCCAGAGCAATCCTGCTGCAGGCAGTGACAGTCATGAGGACACGAGTAGAGCAGACCTGGTTTCTCCTTGCTCTTTCATGGTGCAGCTGAGTTACCCCTTTCTGCAAAGTGCTAAAGGTTTCTTGGCACCTACCTCTAATCTGCACCAGCTCCTTCATGATGAATATTGATGAATTCATGTGCCCATGAATAAATGGTTCTGGAAAGCATTTTTTGACTATCGTTAAGCTGTGCTGCTTTGATGGCTGCTGTGCACAGTTCAGCCCCATCCTTGATCTGTAAGCCATGCTGTTCCTTATGTCTATGCTCCAGATTTAACTCTTGGTGATGCCCTGAGCATTCCTAAGTGGCAGTGACTGGAGAGGGCAAGAATGCTGATGATGTACAGGCCCGTGGGACCTGTGTGGCTATGCAAGTGCTGCAGGGGAGGGCAAGGTATCCCTAGTGCTGTGGCCAAGGATGTTCTGCCTGGTGGCTTGACTTGAACTTAGCAAACACTTCAAACCTCTTTGGGTGATTAAAGCTGATGGGTCACCAGACAAGAGAATAAGGTGCTGAGGGCACCCTTAGAGAAAGTCCTCCTTCTTATAGGTATGAAGAAACATTTAAAGGCCTCTAAGAAAAGGCACAGGTGTGCTTTGAATCCTGCAAATTTGAAAGTGTATGTAAGCCCCTGGTATGCTATGTTCGTGCTCACTATAAAGAGGCTACATCAACCCCCCACCTCCAGTGTGATTCTGGGTATGCCATGCTGGGAACACTCATTCAACTGCTGAGGGGAAGCAAAGATTAATTTCAAAGTAGAGGGATATCTTTTGTGTCTCTTGGGTATGATCCAGCAGTGTCTGATATGCAGACAAAAATATCAAGAGTTCTTGGCACCTGACAGGATCGATCCTGTTTTCTAGAGCAGGCAGGGAAAAGGACAAGCTATCATTTTCTTTCCTCCTCTCCAGCCAGCCCAGGCTCCCTCAGTGCAGAAGGACTAGCTGGCACTAGCAGGACCAGGGCATCACCTTGCCTTTTGTTGCCCAAAGTGATACTGGGAATGCAATGGCTGGAATGATTCAGAAGGAAGAGGGGAGACCAAGATAAGTGCAAATTACTCGCAAAGGCATATTGAGGAAATTTTGCCCCTCCAGGAAGGAAACTGAGGCAAGGAGAGGGGGAGGAACTTACACCAGATGTAGCAGGATGGCAGAAGAGCCAGTAGAGGATCCTAGGTGATGTTTTACGCTGCAAGGACTCGCTGATAGTTGTAACCTGAGATCCTGATTAAACACAGTCATGACACTTTGCTTACGATCTAACTTGACATTTGCCCCATCACCACCCTGCACAGCTCTATGGTCAGATGGGCTGGTGCTTTCTGCACATGCAGTGGAGTGAAAGAGACTTAAAGGTGGGGCCCAGCCTTCTGCAAAACACTTAGGTCCTGATCTCCCCAGACATCTGTGGAGACAGCAAATGGGTAGCAGAGGTATACATCCATGTCCACATAAGCAGTGTCATCCTTGTGATTACAGAATATTCCTAAAATTATAGACAGAAGAAAAGGGATGGCTTTATCTAAGCAAGTGTGGAGGTGGGGCTGACAGCCCTGCTGGGAATTGGTGCTCCAAGGCAGATGCTCATTGGAATAAAAAGCAAGGCCTCACCTGTCTGGTGCTGTTCCTGCAGCAGATGTTCACCTTAAAAAATTCCTCCCACATCTCTGCCTGTCTTCTTTTTCTGATGACTCTTCTATTTCACAGGCCATCTCCTGGGCCCTGTTTTCTTGCTGAACAAGGTTCAGCATTCTCCGTGGTACATGTTTGTGCCTAAGGTCTGGATTCAAGAAGTCTCAAGATAGGCAGAGGAAGCCATGTAAGTAAACAGCTTCACACAAAGCTTTCAGTTTTGATGTTTCTAAACAGAACATATCAGATCAGTCTTACTTGGAAGAAAATGCTCTGATTTTGCATTTCAAAATTATCTTAGTGCAATTAAAAAGCATACATGAACTTTCAGTTAGCACATGGCAATGGAAGGTGACTGTTAACTGCCCACTCCTTTATCTCTATTAAATCCTGGTTTGAGGCTTAAGCTCTGAAAAGTTAGGTTAATGCTTCAGGAAGGGGTCGTTCTGGAACTATGCAGTCTCCTACAAAACAGAGTAGGTCTTGTCCTGCCCAAAAGTTCTCTCTCAGGCAATGCAGGGCAGTAGCAGAAGGACACTGTTCCTTGGTGCTGAAGCTCTGAGATGCATGCACAGAGCTGGTGTGACTGCTCTTTGCCTTCAGTGGAACTACTGAGTGAGTCCAGAGCTCCCCATGGCTGTGGACACTTGGAGGAAGAGTCCCCACTCACAGCAGCCCTGTCCACATCAGCTTTGGAGCAGGGAGGAACAGAGTTGATGTGCTGTGCAAAGACCAGCATCAGAGGAAGGAAAAGATCCATGACTCATCGCAATGTTTGTTTCTTTATGTTGTGGTGCCACTTCAGGTGCTGGGTTTGGGGCAGCTGGGGCATCAGGTTTGGCCACTGACCTCAGCAATTGGAAAGGGATCATTGGCTGAGCTGGACTGTGTTTCTCAGTTCCTGCTGGACCTGAAAATATGCCAGAGCAAAGGCAACCTGAGAAATATCACCAAGAAGAAGGACATGTTGACACTTGGAGAGCTACTGGGACCATTGATACAGCAGTCTGGAGGCAATGGTCTCTAGAGACCCTGGCTTTGCCTCCACTGGAGCAAACTGGGATGTTGCTTTATGTCACAGTGTCTAAGTCTTTTAGCTTGTTCTCCACTGAATTTCTGTAGCAGAGCAGTCTGCCCTTCTGGAACATTATAAAAGGCTTTTTGTTTAACCCCATGACACATAGAAATCCTCCCATACTGTCCACCAAGGAAGCTGTGCAAACTGATTTGCAGCTAGCCAAGACAAACTCAGTCTCTTGGTTACTTCCTCACCCCACATACTGTGTAAGCCATAGTTCACAGATATTTCAAAGGCTTTTGCTAACTACTCCACCCTGGGTTAGTACCCAGGATGCCAGAGTTAGACATCTTTCAGTGCTTGTCTCCATCCTGAGGACAGAGGTTTTTCACATTTTCTTCTTTGCTCCTCCTTTGGGCAGTTGCTGAAGGGAGATGGTGGGCAGGACCAGAGGACCAGAGGACCAGAGGCAGAGCAACAATCAGATAAACAGAAAAGTTTGGAGGCAGAAACAGAACAAATGGGAGGGAGGATGGTTCAAAATACAAGGAGAGAAGTGTGAGCACCCCATGGACAGAGGGAGGGAGGGCACTGCCATTCCACCACGATCTGTGCAGACCTTAGAGTGTCAGTTCTCAGAGTGATGTAGCACAATTCCCAACGTATGCGTGTCACTTTTGTAAGTTATCTCCTACCCTCACTATTTTCAGTGTTCCATGATTTTTGGAGACTGTTGTAAATAAAAAGATTTTGACATTTGTGTGTTTGGATCCCTCACTCATCACCACATTACTGTTTGTGTACACATACTGACTGCCAGAGTGGCACTGACAGGATCTGTGTTGTGTAAGGAATGCAGTGGGGATGAAGCCACAGAACCAGTTCCTAACATGCACAGGATTATCTGCTCCTACTGCTGAAATTGGGCCTCTTGAAACCAATTTAGCACATCCAGAAGAGCTGGCAATCTGGAAAAGGCAGTGCAGGAACCCACACAGGTCTGCAAGAGGATCTGTGCAAGAGCTGTAGATGACAGAGGAGGCACAGGTTCCCTGTCTTTGCAGGACTGTGGGACCACCTGGCAGTGGTGAGTGCCCAGGGCTGCCAAACATGGGAATGAGGGCACAGGAATGGGGTAGGACAGCTGCAGGCATGGACAGAGATGGGCAGGATTTCCACAGCTCTTCAGAAAACAGCTGCTGGACTGAAGAAGGGTTTGGGAGAGGGGAAGGGATTTGGAGGAGGGATTACACAGGGTGACAGCTGCTTGGTATTTATTTCAAGCTCACAGAGGAGGGAAGAAATTGTGTTTCCATCTGGGGGAGCCCATCCACACAGTCTGCTGGCTCAGCCTGTGCTAATGCTGACAGTCCACACTCCAAAACCTGTTGCCTACCATTAGCAGAGCCCTGTCTCCTTCCAGGTGAGTGAGTCTGGTGTGAAGTCTTCGTCACACACAGGGAATTCCCCCGTGTCTCCTGTCAGCCTCTGGCACAGCGAGGTCTCCAGTACCTCCACACCAGCATTTGGGGTCTCTGCCTGTGTTTCCTCTGTGCCTTCTCCCACAGGCTCCTTCCCACTCCAAAAACACCCCGTGGTTCTGGGGCTTTAAAAGGGAAAAAAAAGCCTCCTTCTCTCTGCAAAAACTGTCAGTTGTTGATGCTGTACCTATGTCACCTGTCTGTCCCAGGGATGTTTTTTGAGGAGCTGGAGATGTAAGCTGGCTTCGTTAGTGCCCCTTACTTTGAGGGGAAGCTGCTAAAGTGGGTCCAGGGTAGGGGGCTGTGTGTTCCTGCCTTTTCATGAGCGGGCAGGTGGGCACATGTAATGCCGGTGCTTTATCAGGCCGCATGTAAGGTGTGGCTGAGAGAAGTCAGCTGCGTCTGATGGGATGTGGCATGGTGCCAGCCCATAGAGTGGGTCCCTGTGTCGGGGTCTGTACCCTCAGGACCATCCCTTGGCTCTCAGTGCCAGCCTTGAGTAGCATTCTTGTCCCCTTCTCTCCTTTAGCACCGTTCTCCGCCCCTCCACTGCAGGCGGCTTAGCACAGAAACAGGGAGCTTTTAAACCTTACCCTTGTCTGACTCAGTCACACCGATGGGAAAAAAAAATAGTATTTGGGGGATTTTTTTATTAGCTTTTACTCTTTGGTGTTTTTATCCCCCATGCTGTGCTTGCTGCCATTTCCCTCGCCCTCTCTGAGGCAGTGCCTTGGGGGCATTGCTCGCCATGGAGTTTGGCTGCAGGCTGGTTGCTGAGAGCCACCCACGGCTCATTATCCATTTCTGAGTTGTTCTGGAACAGCCTTCCGCCTCTGATGACTGGCACAGAGGGCAGTCAAAGAGGATGGCTCGCCCTCTTCCCCAGTAATTTGTCACCCTGCAAGTGACACATCTTAGTGGCTCTTCCAAGGCCTCTGGCTGCTCCGTGGGGAACTGTGCCTCTGGGATGCTCTTTTTTTTATACTCATGGCCCTTTATTCCATTATTATGTGCACCCGAGGATGGTGATGAGCAGAAGCCGGAGAGGCTGCGTGCCAGGCCTTCCTTCAGCCAGTGCAGGAGCTGAAGTGAGCCCAAAGCAATGGGAACTCAGAAGGTTTGTGGATCGTGTTTTTGTAAGTGCTGGTCCACTATGCCTATTTCTTTTCACCTTTTTTTTTTCTCTCTCAAGTTAGAGTAAGTTTATTGAATGCAGTATGCAACAAGCAGTAGGCAGGGCCAGGAAGCCTTGTAGCACCCTGATGGGTGTTTTGACATGGAGAAAAACAGTGAAGGAGCTGAAAAAGGCCTGAAGTGTCTTGAGCTGGGGTGAAAAAGATTGCCAAAGATTTGGTTTCAAACCTAGATTTGAAGCAGAGAAGCTATTTTGCCAGGTGAGGTTGTCCATGGATTAATCTGACAGTGAAGGGCAGCCTTGGCTGGGCCGGAAGGCAGCAGCTAGCAAACAGCTTGTGGTGAGGTGTGGAGGAGAGTGAATTAAAGTACAAATACAGAACATTTCTACTGCCTGCCTAAATCACAACCTATCTTGAACATTAGAGGTTCTGCTTGTTGAAATGGAGGTTGAGAGGCAACACCAAGGGGTGAACTTGGGCAGGAAGGAAGTATGGGTCGGTCCTGTGTGTGCACTAGCCAAGAAGAGGTATGTCTGAGAGGAAAGGTTATGGTGCTCCTGCTTTGGGTAGCCCATCTGAGAGCATGTGGGCAGGGAGGGTAGGTCCTATCCTTTTCCAGTAGCAGATGTGTCAGCCTTGGAGTCCCCAGGGTGAGGGTGGGTGTGAGGACATCCAGTCGCTGAAGGGCTGAGCTGAAACAGGCACAGAGAGCACTGTGGTTTGGCTAGTTTTGGAGGGAAGGCAAGCAGCTTATGCTCTGTGTTAGGCTCATCCTAGGCTACAGGTGTGGGCACTAACATCTCATTTTCCAACACTAGGGAGCTGTGCAGCCTCGTTGGAGTGTGATGGGTGTTGAGTGATTAAGAAGCTCCCATGTGAAATGAGGTGATCTGAGATGATTTCTCTAAACAGAGAGTGAAGATACAGAAGGGGTGGGACCCTTTACAACCTGGGGCAGGGCAGACTCAGGGTGGGCTTTTCAAACAGCTGTGCAGAGGTGTCTTTTTGGGGGTTTTTTTTTGTTAAATTTTAGTGACCTTTTCAGTTTAATCTCTTGGTGCTGAAACAAGAATTACAAGGTGACTGCAAGGGAAGATTGCATGTGTGTGCTAGGGCTTTTAATCCTTTCTAGCTGGTAGCCTCTGTCCTGCTGAGTTTCCTAGGGCTGTGATGTGTTGGACAAAAGCTTATGAAGAGGCAATAGGGTGTGTTCTCTCTTGAACTCGTTCCCAAACCCGCTGGCTAGCTTGTGCAGGTTCCTAGAGCCTTTCCTAAGGTGAATGGTCTGGGCCTCCCCTGTGCTTTTTTGCAGAATAACAAGGGAGCTGCCTAAGCAGCCAGTGCTTAAGCTAATTGCCCTCAAATGGTTGCCTGAGGCTGGACCCAAGTTTGTTGTCTTAGTGTTGATCACTGCCTGTCAAAATGGTCCCATGCTATGGTGAGAGCTAGGGTATGGCCCTTGGTGGCATTCAAGAATGTGATGAGTTTGCTGCTGTGGGGCTGCTCTGCTTCGCTTCATGGAGTTTGTGTTTGATGGACAAGATAGTTTTGTCACTAGAGAGTGAGCAGGGGCAGTTAATTGCCTTCAGTGCCACCTGGACTCTTGGTCGTTTCCTGAATGAGAAGCAGCCCAACAAATGATGCCTGTGGGATATTCTTTCCAGCTCTTTGTTTGGAGGTGGAGAAGTTTTTCACAAGAGAAATTCCTTCTTAAGCTACCAGACTGCTCAAGGGAAAGTAGTGGAGATGTGCTGCTTTGGTCATGTTTGCTGCCTTTACCTGTTCTGTCTTTAGACTCAGCCTCTGTCTGCTGTCACTGAGACACAGTATTGCCTGAGACAGTCTGGGGATCTGACTGAACTTTGTGAAAGCTAGACCAGCTTTTTATTTTTCTTGCAAGTGCTATTGAGCTAGCTCTGGATAGTGCTCCCACTGTATACTCTTTGGGGGTGAACTGCTCCTGGTGACATTTTTTAAGGTTGGCTGCAGAGGCTGGTGGCTGATTTTTATTATTATTTATTTAAAATTATTTATTTTAACCTGAAGGTTCTAGTGTGTCAGAGACATAGGTGTGAATAAACAGCAGACCTGTCCCCTGCCCTTTATATTCATGTAACTCTTAAAGGAGCTGCTATAAGGGACCCAAAGGCTATTGTGAATGCCTGGAATGACAGTGACAATAAATCATATCTTGCCAGTGCTTTGTGTCTGTATGTCTTTAAGCCTCATTTTTCCTGATGTAAAAATGGAAGTGACATCTGCATCTAATGTGTGAGGCTGTGACCTCAGTGAATTCTGCTGATGGATGCTGCCAGAAGGCCCTCATGCATCATCTTGATAGGGGTTGATCAATAGTTAACTCACGTAAGCACAGTTAACTTTTAGGAGACAGCAAATGTTAATTACAAAACCTAAGAAGCAGGATGTGTCTTAATCTTGTCAAAATAAGAAGAAGCAGAATTTGTTTCAAATCAACATAGAAACTGCTGAATCACTCTACAAAGGATTGTGCATGCTCCAGAAAGGTGAAAAGTGCATTGAGATGAAGACTACTAATCATCACAGAGACCCCCGAGGAAGAAGAGAAGCCTTCCTCAGTGCGACCACCAGGATACACTGCACATGTGTGACCTGTATGTTAATGTATTAATGACTTCTCAGAAGTAATTTGTATAACCACTCTTATCCCACGGAATGTGAAGAATATTCATTAATTTTACCAGTAATTCTGGACTGTATGGGGTGCTGTATGTGTGTGTTTGGAGGAGAAATTCCCCCATGCACCCAGTGTGCCAAATAAAGCAAATACCCACTTCTCTGACTTTATCTCTGAAGTGTCTCCTGGCCCGGTTTGGGGCAATTCAATCTAAGGCTGCTCTACCCTTGCTCAGCTGGCTGTTGTGCAGGCACCTCCACCATGTCCTAAGGGTCTTTTCACTAGCTGGGAATAAGAAAACACTGCTGTTTCCTTGGGGCCTGGCTTACACTGGCCACAGTGGAGTTTATGTGGGGAGAGGAAGCATGCTCTCAACTGCCCCATTGTGTGTTTAGGCATCCGCCGTGGTGACAGGTCTCACCCTCCAGTATGCACTTAACAACTTCCAGCTGCTGTTAGAGGCTCAGTTTTGCTGGGACTTTGCTGCTCTGGAGCTTTAGGGCTGAGCAGTCTGTGCAGTTGGTAATAACCCTAAGAGAAGAGCATGGCTTAGCACTGGAAAGCACAGAGGGCACTGGATCAGAGACAGCCCACTAAGCATTAATTTTGTCCTCCACTGGTTATCGTGTGCTACTGGAGAAGTCTGCCAGTGCTCTCCCAGAAAATTTTCTCTCTGCTGTCTGTTTTGCTGAGGCCATTTCTAATAAAGCTAACTACATAAATTCATATTCAGTTTGCTCCCAAAGCATGGAGATGAGTACATTTTTTCATCCAGCACTGCTGCTCTGAGCCCATTCCTCCAAGCTGAGAAACCTGCCTTACCCACCTGATCCTGATAACAAGCTCTATCTGCTCATGTGGCAGCTGGATTTTTGGGGACACTCTGGGATGGTAACTGCTGTGGCACCTCCCAGCAGGGTTAACTGGGTGTGGAGGCACATGTGGGACAGAGCTGGGATGGCTTGGCAGGCAGAGCCATGTTCCCTCTGCTGTGTTTGAAGGGCGTCAGTGGTTGCAGCTCTGGCTGGGAGCTGCTCCAGGAACCTGGCTGAGGAAGGCTGGTGGTGACCAGCTGCTAACCTCATGTGCACTTGCAGCTTGCTGTCCTATTTATTAGCAGTTAAAACGTGCTGTCTCTCCTCCAGATGGAGTGTTTACAGCATTGACACGAATAGCTGTCCCAGTCAGCCAGATCATAACAAATGGGAGATGTGGCTGGAGTGTTATTTTGCTGCAAGGAGGCAACAAATCTTATTATTAAACAGTGAAGGTTGTGATGGATGGTAACGAGTCAGAGACAGACACAGGGCTGTCTTGCTTGATGATCGCACTGAAAAATAAACATAAAACCAAAGATGTTTCCAGGGAGCTACGCAAGGCCTTGCATTGTACCTGGGAAGAGACAACACTGTGGTTCTCTGGTGTCTTATATGCAACAGCCTTTGGATCAGGCTACTGGTTATGCTACCTCCTCTCCAGGAAGGATGTTAGCTGGGATAGAAAATTTGGGGAAGAGAGAGGAGGAGCTGCTGGTCAAAAGGTTCTTCTTCCCTGGGAACATTGCAGAGGTGTTGTCCTGGGTAATGTTGTCTGATTATAAGATGGTGTGGGCTGAACTGTGCTGTTTTGATCCAGCCTGAAGCAGGGCTACGTTATTGTGGGAGCTTACAGCTCAAATTCAGGGCGAGGAGGGAATTGGGAATTAAGTACTACAGGAGTGATTTATTAAATATGAATATCAATCTAATACTGATATTCAACTCGCACTGGACAAAAAACTCTCCAACCTTTAAAGTTAGAAATTGTATGTTTATTTGACATGCTGACATATGTTGGGCAGCAAAGGACTAGCCTCCAAAGCAAGCTGCCAATCTCTAAAGCATTGACTTTCCCTATATTCACAAAGGTCTTACATATTCATCTAAGTCACATGAGACACCTATACATATGCATCATCTATTCCCACTCTGTATTAAAATGAGCTGAATGTTCATTATGGCTGTGCAGTTCTTCCTTTAATTTGGGTCGATGGTCTCTTGAAGATGAAGTCAGACGTCTTCCTCTTTACTTTGTCCCACTGCCAGGTCTTCTTGATCCTTTGGTCATGATCCAGGCCTCGTCTCTTGGCTCCAACTATCTTGGAGGCCAGGTGTGTTCTTCGGTTCCTGCTCTTTTACAATGCTGAATGTCCTCCCTGTTTCTTCTAAGAACATAACTGAGTCAAATACATGATAGATTGTCTTTGCTCTGACTGCTTCAACTGTACCTATATGCTAATAATTAAACCTTAGTTTCTTGCTTCTACCTTGCTAGCTACAACATCAACTTTTAATTCTTTTTAATTCTTTGATTCAGGAGGCTGTGGAGAAAAATTAAGATTTCTCTGGGGACAAGGTCTTCCTGAGTGCCAGGCATATCATCCTGCTGCTTCAAGTGACTTGCGTGGAGGACTGTAAGCCACAGCCTCTCTGAGCAGAAAGGTAGAGCAAATGAAAGGCTTTAATGCCAGCACAAAATTGGAGGAAACATGTTTGATGGAAAGGAGGTGAGTTAGTCTGATCAGCCACCTCTGCATTTGTACAGCTGCAGCAGCAAAGCTCAACTATGCAGGTATGTTACCTACGACTCAATCACTGCTGAGACAGCGATGAGTTCTTGGATCCAGCTCTGAAGGAGCTGCAGATGAAGGAGTCTGGGCTGGCTAATGATGGTGTGTGACTCACTGATCTCTCCAGTACCTTCACCCACGCACCCTTCCCCTCCTGTTTCCAAGAACAGACAGTACAAGGACTGCGGGTTCTTATCGGCTCTCACCCACCCTAAGGGTGTTTTCTTTTAAATGGGAATTTTGACATGATCAGAACAGGTGGTGCTGTGATTTCACACCAGAATAAATACATTCAAAGCACAAGGGATACATGTGGATCAGCGCCATACCAACCAGCATCTCCTCTGTTTGGGCAGTTGTGGCAGAGGGGGCCTGGCAGCAGTGAGGGCTGGTGTGGGTATGCAAGTGGCTCGGGCAGTTTTGGGAAAACAATTAAAACTCGTTTACACTATTGGCATTACAGCAGGCAAGAATTCTTCCAGCTGGATTGGCTTCACCAAAGGACTGGGTAATAGGGCCAGTATTCATCTGGCAGCTTTTCTTTGAATGCTCTTGCATTCATCATCTGCCCTGCCTGTGCATGGCAGGGATCTGCTGGGGGAGAGCAGCAGAGGGGCTTGGCTATCCCTGCAGAAAGGTATCCCCAGCGTTGCAGTCTGCAGCAGAAGCTGTGGAAGTGAATGGCAGTGGAGGAGCGATGAGCCCTCGACTGGAAGCTATGAAAACAAACAACAAAACAACTCTGTTTTGGTGTGTTTGTGGAGTAGATGAAGGACAGGGAAGCTTTTAAAAATCTCAGTCCTCTTTTCCCCCAACACATTCTACTGGCTATATATTTATATTTAGTATCTATTTGGCAGAGAGGAGGGGAGGGCTGTCTGGGAAGGGTGTTTGTTGAGAGAGGATGGGTTTGTAATCCAGACAGATTCAGACTAACTTAAATAGAGCATTAAGGGAAGAGGGAAGCTTTGAGATTACAGCTTTCTATTTTGGCAAAAAAAGAGAGCTTTCTGTGAATGCCAGCTGCTGCTGGAGTGCAGGGGTCGTTGGACCCTGCACAGAGAAGCTTTCATTTATGTGCACACAAGCACTCCTGAGGACATCTGTGCTGGCTGGGGAAATTTTTGGATCTTAAAAAGGTCAGGAAGAGACAGAATGGAGCTGGCTAACCATGCCTTGTGTGTGTGCACCATGGTGGAACAAGCAGTAATGTTACTAGCTTTGGGGCTCACTTGCTTTTCTCCAGACATAACTGAAAGCAGACTGGCCCGATGACCTGCAAGTCACTGCAGAATGTATCTGGGAAAGATCTTGTGGCTTCATCTTTCTTCCCAGGGCGAAACTGGGGCTTTGAAGCACTGCTGAGCAGTGCCTCTCCCTGCTGCCTGGCTGTCTTCCAGACTGGCTCTGCTGAGCTCCCACTATCTTGCTCTTGTACTGTCTTTTCCCTTAAAATTGTCCTGAAGTTGGAAAGCCCAGTGCTGAACGATTTGCTGAAGACCAGGCAGTAGCTGAAATCATTATACTCCCTTTTTTAAATTCTCGTTATAAATACATATTGTATTATTGGCTTTTCACAAATATTAAAATGAATGTCATATGTGTAATGTTAAAAAACTTAGTTATAGTTTATAGATATATTTTATAGATTTTATAGATTTTATTTTATAGATATAGTTTCTTAGAAATAGTAGTGTGATTTCTTAGGATTATAGCATGATATGTAGAAAACTCCTCTTTGTTCATGTAACTAACTCAGAGAATAGCAAAGATAAGCAAGGAAGTTCCCCACATTCCTGAATTGCCTGGATGAAGATAACAATGGCAGGCTTCAGAACCTGGAAGGAAGAAATTATTGATCAGGAAGTGGAACACAGGATAAGCAGAGGATTTGCTCAGCAGAACTGGACCACAACGGAATGCCAAATTTTAAACAGACCTACTAAGGCAGAATGGGGGGAGGCTTGAAACCAAAAGAACACCAAAAAAGGGAATATTTGAATGATGCATAGAAATCTATGATTTGGGCATTTAACTGAAGAGATCTGTTAGCTAAGATGTGCCCCTGGCACCATGCCAGGCACCTAACCCTTTCCTTTATTTCTGTCTCCTATTGTCCTTTTATTAAACCCCTTATTAAACCTTTAAAATTTCACCAGGAGTGAACCTCATTTTTTACATTCTTGTCAAGGTCATGGTGCATCTGGATGTAAGGATGAGTACTGGGACCAAGAAACTCATCTGCACTAGATCTGTGCCCAGGGATTGTCCGGGCACAGGCTGCAGGTTCCTCACGTGCACTTACTCTTTCAGTCTGTGAAAAATTCNCAATATCTTCTTCCTTCCAGAAGTCTTAGGCACGTGTGGTTATCTAGCCAGATACCTCAGGAATGTGGGACTTCCTTGCTTTTTTGTTAGTTATATGAGAAAAGACATTCTACATACCATGATAAAATCCTAAGAAGTCACACTACAAAAAAGTTATATCCATGCAACTAAATTTTCTAACATTACACATATGACATTCATTTTTAATATTTGCAAAAAGCCAGTAATACAATACATACTTATAACAGGTCAGTCAAACCCTGATTTCTTTGCATTTGTGTTTTTGTCAGTAAATATTGATATTTGAAAATTGCAGTCATGTTGCCTGGTTACCATGGAGTAGAGAAGTTATGTGGACTTGACTTCTGTGGGTGTCTGTGGATGGTGTGTGAGCAATTCCCAAGCAGCTCTCTGGGGTAGGAGGGAAATTCAGGACCTGTGGTATGGCATGAGATGTCAAAAATACATATCCATCAGGAGTAAGAGACTGAAATAGGAGTTAGGTGATGAGATACTTAACTTCTGTGGACCTGTGTACGTTACATTACAAGAAAATAATCTGAAGAAGTCTCTGCACTCCTGTACTAGTAGTAGATAGGAAAAGTTTGTCTCTAGTACCTCCATATCAGCAAAGAAATCATAATGTGGTCCCAGGACACAGACTTTGACAATAATTTCCTGCAAATGCTTTGGCCAGTGAGTGTCGCTCAAATATCTGCTGAGAGATGGGTTCTGTGCCTGCTGAATCCTTGCCAAGGAGGGGTGAGGATGATGGAAGAGGTGACCTGAGCTGGTGTTGGTTTCTGCACTCAGAGGAATTTTGCTTCTGAAAAATGCAAATGTAGTTGGAACCAATTTTGTTCAAGAACGTGAACAGACACTCAAAGGACCTTTTTTCAATCTCCCCGTGACTTCTTCTCTAATTGCTAAGATGAATGCATAAACCCTTACACTGAAGTGCTCACAACAGTTGGTTTACTCATTTTACTCTTTTTCTTGGCATAAAAGTTGTATTATTAAGCAGGTTTTAATGTTTGCTCACCAAGAGACATAGATTATAAAGCTTTAGAAATCACTTGCATCTGGAAAAGTCAATTAATAAAACAAAAATTCTGATGTCATATTCTCATAAATTAACAATTTATAGATAATTTACAGTGCTCATGTCATTAGGCAAATGGACTTTAAATTGATTTCAAATTAGTGGGTTAATGATTTCCCACAGATACCTTTCCAAGGGGCAGCATATGCAAGGTATTTTTTCAGCAAAAGGGTAGGTGTGCAGGAGTACACTTGTGTCTCTGTAATTGAGACAGTAATTGGAGTGGTGGTCACATTCAAGTGCAGTATTGATCTGCAAAAAAAGTGCTGACTGTCTCCATCACTGTAGCAAAGTGGGGGTGGGAAAAGCTCTGGGAAAGACTGCAGTCTTTGCATATTCCTTGTATCATAACTTTCTTTTGGTACACATTAACTCCAGGTGCAACATTAAGGTCGAAGAGTGATTTGGTCTTGTTAAATAGCCTTGGAAAAAGGCTACTGTAAAAAAATACTCATCTGAGTTCTTGTTATAGTTCTAAGAGAGGAATGTGTCCCCAAATCGATTAAAACTGGGGTGATGATTGCATGGAGCCTGAGACCAACCTGAGAGAGAGGTGAAGTCAACCTGCTTCTGCTGTGAGAGCCCAGGAAGAAGTCTCCAGTCTCTTGCTGCCACTCTGGTGTCAGCTCTGTCCCTGTGATTTTTAACTCTTTGTTTTTCTTTTTCTATCATTTCACTGTGCCTGCAAATGTTGTGAATACTTTAAGGGACAGTCTGACTGGCTTGTGTATGTGTGGGAGTGCAGCTTGGAGCCCTGGTACCAGCAGAACATCTGTGATTGATAGCTCAGCTTGGTCAATGGTCAGTTGCCAGGACATCCAGACTGGTATCACACTGGAGCAGCATCTGCGCCTTGGTTAGCATTTCCATGGCCTTCTGCTGGCATTAATAACTTGACAATCTGGGCTTTTCATGTCACATCACTCTAATGCATGAGGCATAAGAAATGCTACTGAATTTGTCCTCTGAGAGGTGAGGAGCTACTGTCCTACCCCAGGCTGGGTAACTGCAGCTGAGAGAGAGGGAGAGATGCCCAGCCAAGGTCATGAGAGGGACAAAGGGGCTTCCCTCCCATGGCTGTGGTGCAGCTTTCCACCAGCCCTGCATGGCTTAGGTATGTTTGGAGGTGGGAGGCTGTGGAGGCAGGATAGTGCTGTTCAGAAAATACCTTCCCAACTGGCACCACCCTGAGCAATGCCCCAAGTGTTGTTCCTCAGTGCCACAGCTGGGCAGGCTGAGTGCCTGAAGGATTATGTTTTGAGTGTTGTACTAGTTTGAAATCAAAGCAGTGGGAGATCAGGAGTCAGAATTATAATTTAATAGGAAAAAAATTAAAAGAAACAAATAAATGCAGTGGTACAAGAACACAGATGAAGTCAGAATACAACCTCACACCCTGTGGTAGTAGCAGTCCAAGCAAAGCAGTTCTGTTGAAGTGGTGATCCTGTAGAAGGGTCTGAAGGTCCAGCAGTAGCTCTTGTCCTCTAGGAGTCCACTAGGTAAGCACTGCTGTGGTGTTCAGAATCTCAGACAATAACCTGTGAATTAAAAGACCATGGAAATGCATTTTGTTGGCAGCATTTGTGGAGTGCAGTCTCCAGTCTGTGGCTGGCTGTTTACACGAGCTATTGCTTCCAAGCTTTGAGAAATTAACCTCCTCCTTGCATTAAAAATTTATTTTGGATGTAAAGAATATTGAAACTTTGTGAGAGTATCTCCCTCCCTGCACCATACACACCTCATTTAGATGTACCTTTCCTGTGAATGCCAGCTTATGATTCAAATAATTCAAGATAAAGTTATAATTACCGTCTATCAATGCTCTTTAGGAAGTGGAAACGTGCCCTTAAATAGTGGGTGATGCCTGTAAAGATGAAATTTATACCAACTGAGAAGTTATTGCATCTATTAGCCTCACCTGTGCTTCCAGAGGTATTGAAAAGAACCTAGAGATTTATGGGAAAGCATCTTTTCCCAAGATGTTATTTTGGATTGAAGGACACTGAAATTGTCATTTATTGCAGGGAAGCAGATATAGCAGCACATCCCGTGATGAGTCGGGGAAGACAAGGTGGAATTAGGGGTGGGAAACATCTGGGGAAGCAGGCTAATGGTGATAGTGGCAGCAAGCAACAGGTTTCTCCTGCGCGAGTCTCTCGGGACCTGTTTCCACCCTTGTACTAGTTTGAAATCAA
>VZTN01009132.1:0-57725 GCA_013400515.1 Erpornis zantholeuca | reverse complement strand
CATTTTTGAAAAGGCAAAGGCAAAATTCCAACCCCTAAGCAACATAAAAGTGACAAAGCAGAACAAGAAATCAAGAAAGGAAGAGAGTAGTGGAGACCCCAGAAATGAACACAGTACTCTGAGTGTGGCTGAGTAGAAAGGAAGAAACATTTCCTTGACCTGCAGGCAACACTCCTCCTAATGCAGGCCAGGCTATCAGAAGCCTTCTCTAAAGCAAGGCCACATTGCTGGGTTATGGTCAACCTAGTGTACCCTAGGGCTGTTTCTGCACAGCTGCCTCCCAGAAAGTCACCCCTAGCCCATGGTGGTATCTGAAATTCCTCTTCACCAACAATAGGACTTGGCCCTTTCCACTGCTGAACTTGGCCCATTTCTCCAGCCTCTGGATGGCAGCACTATCCTCTGGTATATCAGCCACTCCTCGGAGTTTTAAATCATCTGCTATCTGCTGAGGGAACACTCTATGATCCAGATCACTAGTGAAAATGTAAACAGGATTGGACCCCAGATCCCTGGGGTACCGCACTTGTTACTGGTTTCAACTCTGCTTTGAGCCAGTGACTGACACCCTCTGAGCTCAGCTGTTCAGCTGGTTTTCAATTCAAGGCTTGAGTGCAGACGATCCTCTTACCTGGACAACTCTGCTGTCAAATTCCTTCAGCTGATGAATGAGATGGCTTCCACTGGACACCAAACAACCACCAAGAAGAGAAAAGGCAACACAGAGGATTTCAGAAGACTGCAACTGAAAAACACAAAGGTAATCTGCCTCTACTGAAAGCCACTTTACTATCACAAGTAGAGAAATTTGTTCACATGTAAAACACCTGCACAAAGAAGGAACAAAATTCTACTTTCTCTTACTTAAGAAGTTAAGAATTGTCACTTTTTAAATAGAAGTTCTTGTGGGAATTGGGGGTAAGAGTAACCGTCAAAGACAGTCCCTAGTCTAGAACGAGCAGAGACACTACATAGTACTGTAGTATAAATATTACACTTAACTAGAGATAAAGCAAATATCCCAGAGTACAGTGTAGTGCTAACATCCCTGTAATTTTTTCACAATACCAGGAATTATGAACAATCCAATGACTGACTTCCAGTATCAAGATTAACAAAAGCTACCTAATTACAACTATTTTCTCAAACTTTACAGACAATCCACAAATGTTGTGGATTATAGATAAAGCAATGAACAAGGCTTTCTTTTGGTCCTGCTAGGGAATCAGAAACTCAACCTATTCCCACTATTCACTTACTCTATCATACAGAGCACTTTGAGCATATGCTTTGGTGCAACTCACAAAAAACCCTATGAAGGAAAAGCACTACAGACTCAGAGGCAGTTACAGCAGAGACTTAACAAGAGCATGCCTCTTTCCTAATTAAATGGCACTTAACACCCTCAGGAACAGCACATGTACTCTGAGCAGCTAAAGGGAGAAAGCCCAACTACTAACACCAATTACCTCAAGCAATTTATGAAGGCTGGGCTCTCTCACTATGCCTTGCAAGAACTGTCCTGTGCTGACATTCTGTTGTCCCTTGTGAATGTGGTCAGCAGAGTGCCAGTACACAGCCTGGGTTCAAAGCCAGACTGCTTGTATGATGACTGCAGCATAAAAGCCTATTCTCAGACTCCTTAATCTTAAATGGCAGACTTATACTACCAGACCTCTTCCACCTTCGGGCTTTTCTGCAGGGCTGTTCTCCTGCAATTATGTTTTCAACATTAATGAAGTTCAGGATTTTTGAATTCTCACCTGTAAATTTCATCTTCAACAACCTTCCGGCCACATTGTCCATAAGAATTGTTTCCCATTGTGAAAACTGAAAAACAATGATAAAACACACTAGTTTTATTACTGCCCAATCCCCTGAAAGCCTCTTTTTAGGTCCACAAAATATTTTCAAAGTGGTTCTAAGCCTGAAAGGTGGAGCACAGCAATGTAAAAACTAGCATAAGCTTTTTTCAAATAAGTCCACTTGAATTAAAATGACTGAATCCATTTTCACCAACAACATCCAGCAGAATTGTTGCAGGCACAGCAGCAGTACCTGGAGCCCAATGTCTGTCAGGAATTGCCTAGTTCATCCTGTCGTCGTCAAGGAGACTCAGAAATAGATCAGCATTCCCACAGGAGTGCGAATCAACCAACCAACCATCTCACCCACTAAGAAGTTGCACTGCAGCACTTGGTGCAGCACTGAAGCCACTGCACCAGAGAGCTTCCAGAGATGTGGAGAGACAGTTTGCTAAGAGAATCTTCTCTATAAAGGACTATTTATTAATTAATTGTTTTTATAAACATAGCACTCTGGGGCTTCAAGGGGAAGAAACACAGGAATACTGGCATAGTCACCCAAATTTGCGTTCAAAAACACAAGAAAAACACAAGCTACACGCAGCCAGGCCTGGGGCTAGAGAAACAAACCTTGTAGTAAAAAAACTCCCAACACATTTACAACTTGAGCCAAGCAGAGGTCATGGCTCACCCCTTGCAGAAGTAATCTCACAAAGGCCAACAGCTGCCTGCACCCCATTTACAGTGCAGACAGCCCACCTGGGATCTAGTTCTAAAGGACAGAAGACAAATTTTTTCAAGCTTTTAGTAAAAACATAGCCAAGTATCCCTTGACATCATCAGCACAAGCACAAGCAACACTGTACCTCCTTCGCTATCTGTCAGAACCAGGGAATGGGCTCTCCCACAGGACACTTGCAAGACTCGAGTTTGCTGCGGCTTCTCCAGTGGTAATGGAATTGGAGATGGTTCCAAGACATATTCATAACCCTTCGCTTAAAGAAGAGAAAGCAATTTTAAGTCAGCGGCTTCCACAAAGTTAATCCAACATATATTTGCTGATCCTGTTGTACATTCACACATTCACTTCTGCTTTATTATAAAAGCAGATGCATTTTAGAAAGCCAATATACTAATCAAAGAGGCTGATAGAGATTTTTCACAGAGGAAGGGAGAAGGTGAAAGCCATGGAGACAGCTGAAGCCAATAATCACTGCCTAAACAAAAGTCCACCATACCTAGAGGGTGAATGTTATTCAGGCTTCAGGTGGCAGAATTGTGAAACTGAGGCTTTCATCCACATGTTGAACCACTTTGGTGAATACAGCTGGATTACTAGAGCTTAACATCATGCACAAGCATTCTGTGCAACTGGGGATTTTACAAACAAGGTACCAGAGCAACAATCACAAAAATGTGTCAGGAAAAGTGAAAAAAGAATCTTAATGTTCCGTGTTTAAAGAACAGTAGACTACGGGCACTTTCAGAAATAGGGAATACAAGAAAGATCTAGCTAGGCTAGGTCCATAGGGAATAAGACATCTAACCTAAATGAAAAATGACATGCCCTACCCTACTTCAAAAAGATTTAGCAACTTGAAGAACATTTAATCAGCTACAGTCAACTTGAGTGGGGGAGGGAAGAACAGTAAAACATAAATCAATACTAGGGAAAAGTTCAAAGGGAGATAAAAAGCCTTGATATCAAAGTCACTGTAATAAGTGCAATCAAATTCCAGAGAACCCAAAGCAGTATCGCATACATGCAGCAGTGCTTTACTGGTTCTCACTGCCTTTAATAAAACTAAAATAAAAACACACCTGAAATTAAAAAAAATAAAAAAAAATAAAAAATTTACACATGGTCTTTTGCAGCAAGACACTACTGGATGTGAAGACAGGCAGCTTGCCAATGGTGAGCATCTGCCACGCAATACAGAATGAGCTTAAAAGCAGCCAACTCTCTATCTGTCTAGAAACACTTGGAAGTCACAAAGCAAAAAAACCTTTTCCTCTCTCTGTTCGCTCCAGCAGAAAGACACAAGGTACTGGGATCTGCAGTAACCATCACTGATAGCTGAGGGGATTTGGAGAAAAAAAGACAATGAGGTGGCTAACGAACATGGGGGTGAGTGTGAAATATCAGTAGTTTAGACACAACCATCTAAAAGTCAGAAGGCTGCAAATTCCCTTGGAAATGAAGCATCTACAGCAACACGGTGTTGGAAGCAGCAGGTACCAAAGCAAGTCTGTATAACAGCAATGAGCGACATCTCAAAAGAAAACTTGTCTGGGGGACATTAAACATCATGGAGCAGTAGCAATCCCACTGATCTTCACCACATTTTCAACCGATCTTGCCAAACACATTCTCTTACTTAACACAGCTTGAACTGCAAAACTATTTAACCTATTTCTGGATTATCTGACAAAAATAATCTCCAGGTCAGATAAAAAACAAGGAAATTGCCAGACACTCCTGATACATAAGCACGTACAGAACTAAGACCCACCAAGAGCTGAAACTGAAACCTTTAAAAGCAGAAGCGAGAAGTTTCTGCAGCCCCTGCATTTTGCAGCTGCTGTTTAAGCACACACTTGCTGTTTGTATACACTCTTACAGAACTACCCAGTGTGCCAGCACAAAGCAGCACCATTCACACCTCAACATGCTGCACTTTAACTGAAATTTTATTTTGCTTCTCCACAAAGTTTAATCTTTTGCCCATATCAGACACACCCTACCTTCGTGGATTTACACTCTTATACACCGTAATGAGAAAAACTGCTTTTATCGTGATTTTCCTCAACTATTTATGGAGGAAGGTCTACAGAGTCAGCCATTCTATGAGGAAAGTGTGTGTTTTTCCTATCTGTCTTCGGTGGAAGGTGGCAATGTTCTGCACAGAAATCATCATCTTAAACGAGTCTGAGAGCCTGATGTAAGAAAAAATTACTGAAAAACACGTTTTTCCTCCAAAATACAACTTGCTATTAAAATAATTTTAAAAGAAACCCTACAGTTTCACAAAAACCCTACTGACTATACAAAAAAACTCTAACTGGGGAGGGAAGGAGGACTAGAGGACTTTAGTTTTTAAATGTAAAGGCAGCAGAAGTAAGCAAACTGTCTTGCCAAAATAATTTTATTAACTAGACTGTGTCTACTATCAAACTATAGATTCAAAGCCACACATTAACCAACATCACACTTTGCAGAATAAACAGCGACATTCCTGTCTGGACGAAACTAGTAAGTGCAGTGCACAAAACAGAGGCACATGCTGACTAATTACAAAGCATACAAAAACATAGATAAATTTCAGAAAAAGACCTGTTTAAAAAAATAAAGCACAGCCTGGGACTGCATCAAAGCCTCCCTTTGTTTTTCACACTTCCAAACACACCAAGTTTCCTGTACCACAGGCATACTGCAGTGCCAATCTGTAAGTCTTTACAACACTTAAATCCTTACTTTGATCTCTTCTGCTTCTCTGGAATCCAAGCTGGGAATCCTTGTTGAGCCCCATGCCCCACACTTTGGTAATGTTTCTGGTATTAGAAGCCAGCAGTGTGAATCCATAACCGCAGGCAGCAGAGGATATCTTTGAAGACAGACAAAACCCACATCATTCAGTTAGAAACTGTGGCTTAGAAAAGCAAGTTTCAGTCCATGCTACTTGTTCATCTGCATTTATTTTTCATTAACCTACATTCACATGCAGACCAAATTCATGACATGTATGGTCTTGAAAAAATTATCAGAGACAGTCTTCTGTGACAAGCACAATGCTGAAAACTCAGGTCCAACCTTTTTGCCTTACAGTTTTGGTTTTGTTTGCATACATCTTTATTTCTGCATTATCTTGGCCCCATTCAACAACACAGAAAGACCTGTTTGCTGACCTGCATCCGCAGGTTAAAAAAAAACCAAAACCAAACATAGAAAGATATAGAGATATTAAGAGAATAACATGTTTTACTTCTTTTGACAATAAAAGCCCAGAATAAGAGCCACTTGAGGAGCAACGATAGTCACTTGGTTTGTTCGGCCTGGAGAAATGGGAGACTGAGGTCAGATCTCACTGGGGGCTGCAGCTCCTCCCGAGGGGTAGCAGAGAGGCAGCTCCAATCTCCGCTCTGGGACTAGGGACAGGAACCGAGAGAACCGCAGAAGCTGTGCCAGGAAACGTTTAGATTGGATATCAGGGAAAGGTTCTTCCCCCAGAGGATGATCGGGCACTGAAGAAGCTCCACAGGGAATGGGCACAGCCCCAAGGCCTCAAGGAGCGTCCTGAGTAGGGCCAGAAGATGGACCCCATGATCCTTCTGGATCCTTTCCAACTCAAGATATGCTACGAATGCTCTTTCTCTGCACTGGGCAGCAGAGCATCGGTGAAACATGCTTTTCAACACAAGCTCCCCATTTGTCAGGTGGGAGCAGTCACAGAGCCACTGAAAAAGGCCTGTTTTATCTGGCAAATTCTCTTCACACCCTGGCTCTCTAATGCCTCTGACAAAATTATAAATACACATTTTCTAAACTATACGCCGCTGCAGTAGAAACAGTAATCAACCCAAGCAATAACCACTATATCAATAAAATACACTGAATCGCGGCAGAGCCTTTAAACCCGATCCCATAACGCCGTTCTCGGCTGTGCTAAGACCTGACCAGGCTCCGGAGGCCGGGGGAGGGACACGTTGGCCCGGCCGGACGGGACCCACCTTCTCCTCGGTCTCCAGGCGGTATGGCGTGGGTTGGATGCGCCGCGGCTTCTTCCAGCCCGCGTCCGGCCTCACGAAGCTGGGGACGCCCAGCGCGCCCGAGTAGCTGAAGCCCCACACGAACACCCGATCCTTGCGCCTGGCCGCCTTCCCCGCGTACTGGAACACCGGGGCGGCCTCGTCGGCCTCCCGTAGTTGGCGGGTGCTCGGCGGCCCCGCCGCCACGCCCAGGCCCCTGCGGAGCAGTCGCCGCGCCACCCCCGCCATGACTTCCTTTAGGCCGCCGCCATTTTGCCTCTCTCTTACACTCAGACCCGCGCGGCGTCACCGCCCCTCCGCGCAGGCGCCCAGCAGCGCGCTTCTCTTAAAGGGGCTACCCCTCCGCTCTCGCCCAGACCCTGAGGTAGATCTGAGCCTACAGCCAGGCCTGAACTGTAGCCAGGCCCAAACTCATTTCTAATCCTACACCCAGACCTAGGCCTAAATCTAAACACACTCCTAGACTCTAAGATGGACCCAGACCCAGACCCAAACAAATGTCAGGAAAATTAATCCAGAAACACCAAAGGATTTTATGTCCAAAAAGGAAACAGAGGAGTCCTGTAATTTTATTTGAATAAGGGGAGAGGCCACGGGGTACTTACCTCGGGGTCTCTAAAGTTGTTGGAGGATTCAGCCTCCTTTTTATCCTAATTTCCTGACCACATTTCTCTATTTCTTTCACCATTGGCTGAGGTACGTGAGAGGTACAGGCTTCCCAAATTACCTAATACAGATCCCCTTTCTAATGTGTAACCTTCCCTCCCCCCCACTTTTCTTCTTCCTTGTGTCTCTGTTCTTTTTCTCTAGGTCCAGGGGGCCTTGGGTGGGTAACAGTTTGTGTCAATTAGTGAAATTCCTATGGAATTTATGGTTCCTCCCATTGCTTCTTTCACCTCTCAGTATCTGGCTTTATCTGCCATCAGGCCCACAGTTTGTTTGTAAAGACACCTGCTTCTCCTTTCTTTCACCAAGATCAAAACTCAAACTCAGGCTCGAACTTACATGTAGACCCAGACCCCCCCCAAAGCCAAACTGAGATCATACCCAAACCCAGCTCCATCTGGCACAGCCATGACAGGGCTGGCTGTGGTAGCAACCAAATGCTGCCATCCCACCACACTCCATGTGTGAAGCAGCCCTGTCTCAACATCAAGCCCTCACTTTCCTCTTGAGGGAGCCAAGCGACCACCTTCCAGGAGGAAGCTACCATCCTTTAATCCCCCCAACTAAATTTCCTCACTGCAAGCATCTTTTGCAAGAGACCCTTGCCCAATATCTGCCCAGGAGGAGCACCTTTCCTGCTGCCATGCCCACACTGCTCCTCAGGGTCTATCAAGTGTCTCTTATTTATTGACGAAAACCACAAAAATAATTCAAAATACAAAGAGGTGATAGAAGGGCATCTAGGGATAAGGACTCTTGGTGGCTGTAAGGAGCTGGTAGAGCAGGGCTAGTCCCTCCTCATAGTGCCATCAGGACACCTTGGGCTGCCTGTGATGGAGGACAAGGATGGGTGCTGGGCTGGGTCGATATGGCCAGCAGCCTCCCTGGCCTGTGGTGTCTGCCAGAACCATGTGGATCCCTGGTCTGGCTCCGAGTCCTAGCTGCCCAGGAGCTGAGGAGATGAAGCATTGGATGGCTGGTGTGCGGGCTCACAGGATCCTCACAGAATCTTCCTCCGTGTGCTTTCAGTGCAGTGGTTCAGGATTAGGTCTTTGCTGGGACGGGGAGGAACAGCAGGCTGAGCCTTGGGCTTGTTGTCCTCTGGCTCATTTTTTTCAACTGCAAGTAAAGAAGATGTACAGATGGGTCAGAGTTCTCCACCACACACCACCCTCATCAACATTCAGCAGCTTCTTACATAATGGCCACCAAAGCTCCTGCCTCTCCTCCTGTCCCTGCTGCATGTTATGGTCTTCCTGTAGGTTATGGTTTCAGGATGAGCCCACCAGTGCCCAGCTGGAAACTCTGCTCAGGGGAAGCCAATCTTTAGGTCTGCATGAGGTCTGTCCCTCTTTAGGTCTGGGAAGGTCATGGGTACTGCATGGGGACTACCAGATCTAAAGGTTATACCTCAATGTCTACCTCCCTCCTTCATGAAGAGAGGCTTTTTACAAGGGCCTAAACTGGCAGGACAAGGGGGAATGGCTTCACATTGGCAGAGGCCAGGGTTAGGTTAAATATTAGGAAAAAATTGTTTCCTGTGAAGGTAGTGAGGCAGAGATTGCCCAAAGAAACTGTGGCTGCCCTGTGCCTGGAACTGTTGAAGGCTGGGTTGGACGAGGCTTGGAGCAACTTGATCAAGTGGAAGCTTGGAACTAATTGGCCTTTAAGGTCCCTTCCTACCAAAACCTAATTCTGTAATTCCATAATTCTTCATGCAACACTGCCTTCTGGGGGCTCTGCTGACAGCTAACCTGTATGGTGATTGCAATGGTAATGGCAGCATAAGGGAGGTTAGGTGCACAAAGGAAAGCACAGGTCTCAAATGTGGGCTGACCTTCTTCCAGCACCATATTCTGCTCTGTCTCACCTATAGCCAGGGGTAAGAAACCTCATTGAAAGAAACATCTCCCTGCCATAGGAAAAGGGCAGATGGGCATAGTGTGACCTCAGTGTGCAATCCTGCTCCAGCTGCCAGCACTGGTGGGGGGCACAGGCCATGCCTGCAGGATTCCAGTTCTACTGAGGCTTACTGATAACATTTGCCTTGTTCTGGGAATTTTCTCGCATGTTCCTCTGGTTCTGGATGTACTTCTTGCTGTTCCTCCTATAGGTCTCCTGGCTGATCTGCTTCCGGCCCTGCTTGTGGATGCTCTTCACATTTCGGATCGTGGATCTGCAGGGAGTAGGAAACAAAACTTTCAGTTTTCATGCTGGCAGCTCTCACACCACACACTTCTTTCCTCACACTTCCTCCTCTGTTTCGCCCAAACCTCAATTTCTGCTTTTGGGTTTTGCCTGGTGGATGCCAGCCCTTGAGGGCAGCCATCAGTGAGACATGATGTACAACATGTTTAGAGGCAGCTGGATGGTGCTTTGGAAGCAAACACTGATGGGTCAACCCTGAGCACAAGTCTGGAAAGTAATGATAGGGATGGTGAGGAAGATTGGGCATAAGAGTAGAAGGATGAGATGGGCATGAGGTTTATCCAAGAAAGCCCCATAAGTCATCTCTAGCTCTTTGATGAATGAACATACAACACATATCCTGGCTACAAAACTGAGGTCCCTGCTGTGGGGTTTGGCATGGCTCCCTGATGCTCAAAGGTCAGATACAGGGGAATGCCTGGAACTGTTGAAGGCTGGGTGCACCCGGATGGGGCATGTGTCAGCAGTGTTGAACCCACAGGAGAGAAACTACTGAGAGAAGTGAAAGGCTGAGCAGCATGGGCCAGCTACAGGGGAACCCCCAGCACTGGGGACTGTCCCCAGGCAGGCAGATGGAGGCCCCGGCTTTGTCTTCAGTACCATGGCAGGAGTGACATGGCTCCTGATATCCATCCCATGGCATTGTCCTCCTGCTCTTCTCAAAGAAATGTGCCTGTCTGCCTTCAGCCCTTTCCTGGTCTGAGCACATACCCATGTCATAGTGAAGCTCTTGCCCATTAGAGCAGGTTATGGCAACCTTTGCAACAGGGCTTGGCCTGGCTGCCAGCGCCATGGAGGCAGCAGTCACCCTGGCATGGGGACAAGACAGTGTCCTTGGAACAGGCCACCTCATCTCCCCCAAGGTTATCAGCAACCTTATCTGTGTTCAAATAAGTGGATCTGGACCATTTTACACTGTCACACTCAATCCATGCTCCAGCAAAACTGGATTTGGAGTGATTTTATAGCAGGCCTGACGTGTCTTCTTGCAGAAAAAAAGAGATAGCACCACGATCTGCCCTTTTTAGCCATTCTCTTTGCATTGGAATTCATGAGTTATTATTGCTTTTTATCTTTTTAATCAAAATAAAATCCCTTACATTAGCTCAAATCCTCCAATTAGACTAGGCCACTTGGCAGCTCCATTTAGTCAAATCTCTCCTTGCCTGTGAAAGATTCAGTGCACACACTTAAGAAATAAGAAAACCGCCAATTTGAAAATTAAAAAAGATTAGCCCAGAAAAGAAACTTTGAAGGAGTTTCTGCAAAGGAGAAATACACCAAAGGAGAAATGGGAGGACCTGTTGAAGCAAGGATCGTGAAACCCTGCATCGGCAATGCTGGGGTGCCTGTGGGAGTTGGGGAGCACAGAGATGGTGGAAGGACCATCCTGGTCTGTCTTTGCCCTGCTTACATTTCTCCAGGCAGTTTCTCATTGACACAGCAAGCAGGTGACACCACAACACCCTGTCTGGTTTAATTTCATTTCTCTCAAGGAAGAGGGAGATGTTCTGCCCTCTACAGAGAGCTTCTCCTACCTTCGTGGAGGAGCACTCCGGTTCCTCTGCTCACTCTTCACAGAGGTGTTCACCTCCCCAGCTTTCTGCAGGTACATGGAGGGGTAATAACCTGTGGTTTCATCCTTCCTAGAGTGCAACACAAAGCAACGTCAGTTACAGTCGTGATTCTGCAATCACCTCCTCAATCCAGGAGAGAGATTCGATTATTCTTGTGGGTGGTCACAGAATCCCAGAGTGGATTGTTTGGAAAGGACCTTAAAGGGACATCCAACCCACTTCCCCTAGATCAGGTTGTTCCGAGCCCTGTTCAACAAGGCCTTGAACTCTTCCAACTCAGGACATTCCATAATTCATGGTTCATGCCTGCCCCCCATTGGGGCCATGTGGGTTACCTCTCATGTTCCTTGCAGCTGGCATGAAAGTTGAGGTTTTGCAAAGCAAACAAAACGTGTCAGAACAATTAGAGGTAAAACAACAAGCATTTTTTTTCCATCTGCCTCCTTCTTGGATATTTCTGAAGCCCTCAGCAGAGGAATCTCCAGCAGCAATGTTTAATATTTGGCAAAAAACAGACAGTGAGAAGCAGCCCTGCAAAAGGAAGTGCTGGGCATTGGCACCAAAGATGCCATGGCTTTCAAAGCCCTGGTGTGGAGAACCAGGGGCCCTCCCTTCCCTCTGCCTGAATGCTGCTCGCCTAAGCTGTTCTTGGCATCTCTCACCTGATGACCCACCAGCCATCAAGAAGCTTGTGGATAACTTCAATGGTATCGCCCTCCTTGAGGGTCAGCTCATCCTCTTCCACAGCAGTGTAGCTTTTCCAGACCAAGTATGCCTCACCTACACATGAAATGGAGATGGTGGATCATGAGCTGACACCCCAGGGATGGGGGCTCAACCTCCCCAGCCACTGAGAAGCGGAGGCACCAGAGCATTAGGAAGCACTCTATATTTTAGGCAAGACTCAGGGTGCTTCAGGTTTGGATTCAGACTTCCCCCAGTCTTGTCACTGCCCATGGCTCATCCCAGCCCCTTCACCATCTCTCCAGAAGAAAATTTTTGGTTGCAAGCAGAGGAAGCACACCTATCTCTGCTGGAAAGTGTGTTCAGAATTTGGGTGATGAAATAAGGCAGAAGGAAGTGTTGTGCTAATAGAGCCTGTTCCAGTGTTGTGAAACCCACAAAGCTGAAGCCTGTTGAGCAATTAGCACGAGTCTGCAGGATCCTCCCTCTGTTCCACGTGGTAAAGCCCTGCTGTCATGGCAGGGTGATGAAGGGGGCAAGGAGCAGGGCTGGGCCCTGACAAGGACAGCACACAGCTGAAGAGGTTGAGAATGCCTGATTCGGATGCTGCACTGTGCTGTTCTGCTAACCCAGCACCTCAGCCTTCACCCACCCAGCTCAGCACAGCCACTGGGTAAAGATGCACATCTGTGATCAGACAAAACACAAATCTAATGCTGAGTTGCACATCATGGGAAGCTTCCAAGGTTGACACTGAGGCACCAAGCCATGAAATTTATCCCTCCTGGCAGTTTCTACAGCAGTATCTCTCTGCCCAGTGATCCTGCTCAATCTGAATTGCCCAGCTTTGCAGTGAGCCATGTCAGTGGAGAGCTGCAGTGGGCTGTGCTCTGATGCACACCCTGGCCACCCCAACTTTTTACCTGCATAGTTAGGCTCCGGCTCTTCAGACTCATCAGGACCATCCATCGGCTCCAGATAGGCAGCAGGGACCCAGCCTCGTTTATTCTTCAGTTGACAAAACCACCAGCCTGCAAGGAAGGCATCCGTGGGCAAGAGCAGAGAGTGTTGTGGGGACTGGCACCAGGTCTGTCTCAGCCAGGGCAGGTGCAGGCATCTCCGTGTCCTGGACCAAAGGGACAATGCTGGGGCCAGTCTCTGTTGACATAGTGCAACCAGGGAACTTGACCAGTTCATCCTGTTCCTGCTGGGCAGGAAGCCTCACAGGCTGAGACGTGGCCAGGATGTTGCACAGTTTTCTAAAACTGCCCCTTGCCCTTCAGCCTTCACTGCCATAACTAGTTCACATGCTGTGTTTGGACACAAAATGCAAGGGCAGTATTCATTCCTCGTGAAATTGTGGCAGGGAGGGGGATGGCCCTCAGGGGCTCTCCAGAGGGATGGACACATACCGTTCTCACTCTTCTCCACGACATCTACCATGTCCCCAGCTTTGAGAGACATCTCAGATGTGGAGCTCTTCTCATAGTCAGCGATGGCTCGATACGTTTGCAGGACAATGGGGCCCGTAATGTCTGCATGGAAGAAGTGATGGACATTCCCTCCTCCAGCCCCGAACCCAGAAACACCCTATTTCAGGCAGGCCAAAAGCAGCCCCAGGACAGCCCAAAGTGCCTTCCCAGCCTCTTTCAGCCCCAAACCAGTTGGATTTCAGGACAGTGACTCATTCCTGCTGAGGATTTGGCTTCTTTGCAGCTGCAGCTCTGGCACAGCAATCATGCTTTTGGTGAGGGTATCCGCCATGGGATGGCAACCTCACTCCCCAGCAGGCTTTGAAACTTGCAGCCCTCTGAAACCTCTTACCAGTGGGGTTTTTCTTGGAATCCTTTGGCAGGAGGAAGACCTCAGGCTTCTTGGTCCTAGACAGGTCAGAGCAAAGACAGATCAATGCCAACCACCCCTACCCATCAGCAGTGACTCCCTCCCTGCAGGCTACTGCCAGCACCCAAGGCCGGGAATGCAGGATTTCCCTCAAAATAGCAGGCATCTGGACTCACTGGCTGTCTGTGACAGGGTTCATGTCATCATGACGGACCTTGAAGAAGTTGACCACATGCAGGCAACGGGAGATCTTGTGAGGTAGGTTGACCAGTGTGTAGCAGTACTCAGCCAGTGTGCCCTGCCTGTTCTCAGTTGAGCGCTGCCCATCAAACCACTTTGGGGCTGGGGGAGAGGAAAAAGGGCTTAGAAAAAGCAGACAGAGAAGCTTGTTTTTAGTACTTTCCCAAGCATGCTGCTCTGAATCATTAACTTTGCCCGGCAAACAGGTGAGTCTGGCCTCAAGGTGCTGCATGGCTGCATTGTGCCAATAAGGTGAAGCTCTGCAGGAGCACAGCTCATGCAAGCCCAGAAGTTATCCTGTTTGACCCCATTTCAATTTTAGGGTAACTCCTACATATGTGTTCAGACTAAGCCCAAGTGCTAGGCCACAAATACAGCAGATGCACTGGGGCACCAGGAGGGGCTCAAGGGACCAGCCTGCAGTTGAAGAGCTATGCTTATCCTCCCATCCCACTGGTCATGGTCTTCTTGATCCCCAGAGATAAAATAAAATACTAAAATAAATAAATAAATAATAAATAAATAAATAAAATACTGCTAGTAATCCCAACCCCCAGCAGTATTGAACAGCATGATGGGGGTGCTTTTGTGCAGTTGGTGGCACCCCATGCCACCTCAGCAGTGGCATGGGGTGCCTGTCTGGTCCCTCATTTGAGGTCTCAGTTCCTCAAATGGAATAAGGGTGCTTTGAACAGCCCCAGCATGGCAGAGGTGGCATGTTGAAAGAGGGCAAGCATGGTGGTGTTAGTCCAGCTGCAACAGAGCCCTCCCAGACTGGCAGCCACACTGCTGCATAGTGCAGCCTTACTCCTCCTCCAGAGATGTTGACCACACCTGCAGCTCTTTTTCAGGCTCCCTTCTGCCTCCTTTAAAGCAGGAAATTACATAAAATGGGGAAGTTTCTGACATGTACCTTGCTTGGGGACAAAGCATCAGCTGTTTGGATCAGGAGTTCATTCCCTGTCATTGAAGACATACTGCATTGTTTCTTTTTACAAAGTATGTGTTGCCATGAGGGCATTAAGCCAACTGCAGTGATGATGTCACCAAAGGAGGGCTCAGCTCAGCTCCACTCAGTTCAACCTCCCCAAGGCCAGACACTTTTCACCAGCCAGAGGTCACAGCTGATGCTTCTGGACGTGCCTCTGGGGTGCCCAGCCTTCAGAGAGGAAGGATGGGGGTCTGCAGGGCTGCTGAGTGTTGGGTAGAACTGCTGCCATGGCTCAGATCTTTCTGGGGTTTTGATTTCAAGCCCGGTGTACAGGAAATACTGCACTACTCACCTATCTGAGAGGCAGCCAGCACAGTTCAACCTACCAGGGAATTTCTTAACTAGCTGCAATTTCTATTCACCCCCCAGCCACAGTGCTTGCCCCTCACCTGGCAAGTGTGGGATGATCCGATTCTCCATGTTGATGTCCCCGGATTCAATGGGGAACATCTCCTTCAGCGCTTTCTGCAGAGCAGAGCCAGGCACGACAGTGAGGACAGCACCAGGAGAACATTCTGTGACATCCACTCCTCTGCCCCTAGCTTGCCTCCTTTCTTGGTGCTTGCCCTGCTGCCACTAGCATGTGTTAGCTGGATCCCACACCTTGGCCCTGGGAGAAACCTGCCCAGGGACACAGAGCCAATGTGTGGCAAAAGATATTGAAGGACTGAACGCAGGAGCCTCTTTTGAACCAGGTTTGCTTTAAGGCAATTTCAGACGGAATTCACCCTCCTTTTTCCCGCCCCTGGGCCCATGTGTCCCGGGAGGACTCACGTGGAACTCATATATCTCAGTAAAGCGGCGGTAGACGACCTTTTCAGAGAGGTCATTCCACTTCACCAGGAACATGTAGACCTGAGGGACAAAGCAGAGGCTGCAGTTCTGCAGGCAAGTGGGACCCCTCAGCCCACTGTGCCCAGGGAGCCCTGTGGATGGTCCAGTTTCAGATAAAATTGAATGTTTTCCTTCCACCACCCCAATGCAAGTAGTTCTGCCTTGCCAGCAAACAAACTGGACACTAGAGGAGCTTGGCAGGGACAGAGAGGGGACAGAAACATGCAGGTGGGTGGAAAACAAAGAGGAAAAAGACTTTTCCAAGCCTGCAAAGTAACCAACGGCTTGCAAAGGAGGTGCCTGAAGTCTTGTATGTTCAGTACATTTTAGTCTCTGGCTGCTTTCAGCTTATGTTATCAGCCATGATCCCCTAAAAAGGAAGCTTTTAGGCCCTCAGTCACATCTGTCTAAGGAAATTTGTTGGCCATGCTTTTTACCCTGCCCAGCCCTCAGTCCTCACTTGCCAGAACGCTGCTGAGTACTCACATAGTGCTGGCTGGGGAAAAACCTTTTCTCGTAGCCCAGCAGTTCGATGTGCCGGATGAAGGCGTCCCCCATTGCTGCTCCTGCCCGCAGTGTTCTACTCCAAACCCTGCTCCTGCCTGTCTTGGTGTCTGAGCGTTCTCCCCTCCCCTCTGCCCTCACACAGCTCTGCTTTGTCTTAAAGCCCTGGGGAAGCGGAACTCCCGCTGTTATCGCACCCGTAACCACCCGTAACCACTGTACTGTGGTTTGTACTGAGTCGGTGTTTCCCGTGGCAAGTTCCCAGCCCAGCCCCTCCAGTGGCTCCAGGACTGGGGAGGAGGTGAGCTGGGAGGCCTCTGGGATAACCTGAAGGTACCTCTGGAATCAGAGGACAGTGAAGGGTGAGGGGCAGGCTGGCTACCCTGATAGCCAAAGGACTCCTAACTGCTGATGTTGCCTTGTGATGGCACAGGGTGCTGCAGCAGAGGGTCAAGGATGGGTGCATTCACAGTGACAGCCAGAGACGCCTTTACCCTCTCTGTCAGAGCTTGAACGGCTTAATGAAGCATGTAATGTAAAATAAATAAATAAGGAATGGCAATACTGTCTTCTGTGTGGTTGGGAATGGCAGGTGGGGAATCTGGCAGGACGCACAGGCAGGACCGGGTAGCCATGGGCTCAGTGTGCAAGAGCCCCTCCCCTTGCATCACCATTTCCTTTCAGCCACTTGCAGCTTCCCCAAAATCTGCCACCAAAATGCTCCCCTGAGGACCTGAGTCCTGCTCAACACCTTACCTGAACACAGGGCTGAATGGGAGGGGACCCCAGGCACAGGGAAACCCCAGAGTGGGCTGGAGACAGACCCCTGCATCCTACTTGGAGAGCAGGAGAGTCCCTTGCTAAGCCCTTCTGAAATGCCAGCACACCATCTGCATCCATCTCCTTCTCCTTCTCCATCCTCAGTCCTGAGAAGAAAGACCTGAAGGGATGTGAGAGGTGCAGGGATCAATTCCACACTACTTGCCATCGAAGGTGTACCCAGAAGCACTTTTGTCCCCACCAAGGGTGCCCTCAATTACAATGAGCACCAGAGGTGGGCAGTCACCTGACAAAGCTGGGACCTGCTCTTCACAGGATCCTTGGAGGAGCCCAGCTCCAGCCAGCTGCGAACACTCAGCTCCATCCCTGACTCTGTGCTCCATCCCCTCTGGAAGCCTGTGCCAGAGTGCAGCTAATATTCTCAGCAGGCCAGTACATTACCATGAGCTGGGTGCTACAGCAAGCCCAACCCCATGCTCAGCCAGGAGCAGAGATGCCTTGGGCAGAGAGGCAGCAGCCCCAAATCACAACAGAGCTGACAGGGGTTCTCCCTATTGACCGGCAGCAGCAAACCCTGGCACAGGATCAGCCTAATGCCCTTCTTAGATTGTAACAACAAAAGCTTGCTCTGGCTGCATTAAAAACATCAAATACTAACCATAGCCCTCCCCTGGAACCTGGGTGTGGTACTTGCAGCTGTGCAACAGCAAGTGGTCATTTACATTCCGTTTCTTATTATTTTAACATGGGGACTTCCCTATATGCAAAACAAAATTATACAGCGACAGATATTAAAAAGGATCCATCCAGGGCTGTTTGGATTCTGCTGTTAGTCACCAGATAACTGCTGCTTATGTAGAACACCATAAACTTTGTCAAAAAAGCTAATTTCATAATTACAATTGTTTGTACTAAATTTAAAACTGTATTACAGACAGTACATTACTGGAAACCACTTAATTCACATGTTTCTTCCTGTTTCCTCATTTCTCATCTTGTCATGTGAGAAATGAGAGGTTTTAGATGCCACTCTCAGTGAAGTTCACAGCAAAACACCACCTGTAACTCAGTGTGATACACTGCTGAGTGTTCCATCAAATGTCTCACAGCTAATACGTGTCAAGAAGCATGATTTTAGAAGAGCCCTCCATCTGTTCCAAGAGGAACATCCCACCTGCACAAGCTAAGTTGTGGTGGTTTTGCACGGCCTTGTTTTTGGTAGTGGGGGAGCCACAGAAGTGGCTTCTGTGAGAAGTTGCTAGAAGTTTCCACCATGTCCAGCTGAGCCAGTCCCTGATGGCTCTGAGGATGGACGTTCTGCTGGCCAAAACTGGGCCAATTAGAGATAATGGTAACATCTTTGTGGTAACAGATTTAAGAATAAATCAAAGCAAAGGTGGTGGCGCAGTTTTAATTCCAGCCAGAGGAGGAGGTGAGAACATGAGGAACACCACCATGGCGACACCAAGGTCAGTGAAGAAGGAGGGGGAGGAGGTGCTCCAGGCACCATAGCCGAGGTTCCTCTGCAGGCCGTGGTGAAGACCATGGTGAAGCAGCTGTGCCCCTGCAGCCTGTGGGGATCCATGGGGGATGCAGAGATCCACCCGCAGCCCATGGGGAAGGTGCCCGTGCCGGAGCGGGTGGATGCCTGGAGGAGGCAGAGTGTTCCAGAGGAGAACACTCTGGTGGAGAGAGGGGCCCTTGCTTCCGGGATGGAGCAGCCTGTCCTTGGAGGACTGCACCCTGTGGGAGCGACCCACGGCGCAGCAGTTTTGGGAAGACTGTGTGCCTGTGGGAAGGACTCAAGTTGCAGAAGTTTTGGGAGGACTGCTGCTCATGAGGTTGGAACCACATTGAAGTTCACGGATAACTGTCTTCTGTGGAAGGTACCCCACGGCCTCACAGGGGAAGGACTCCTCTCCCTGAGGAGAAAAAGGTCTCCAGTGATGAACTGACCAAAACCCCCATGCCCTGTCTCCCTGCGCTGACAGTGGGAAGGAGGGAGGAGTTGGGGGGGAAAAGGTGTTTTTAGACTTATTTTACTTCTCATTATCCTCCTCTGATTTTGTTTTAACAAATTCACTTTGTACCTCTAAGCTGAGCCTGTTTTGCCCTTGAAGTGTTTTCTCCAGGTCCTTAACTCATGAACCCTTCATTAAATTTTTCTCTCTCCTCTACCCAGCTGGGGCAGGGGAGGGTGAGTGAGCGACTTCCGTGGGTGCCTGGCATCTGGCCAGTGTCAAACCACAATGTAAGTTCACCAAGTTCATGAACTGATTCATATTTTGGGAAACAAGGCTGGGATCTGAACACAGGACCCTATTTTGAGAGAGATGGAGGAGATCCATATCCTCCAGACCAAGCTGGTAGCAGTGCTCTCAGCGGGGCCCCACTGCTTTGAGGTGGGAACAGCACACAAAGGACTTCAGAGGATGGCTTTCACTCAAGGTTGTTGGAGTACTGAAGGTTAAGAGTTTCTTAGGCAAATGGACTATCCTGTTTTTGCTACTGCTCCACCCAAAATTAGTACCAAAACTTCTTAGAATATAAGAGATGATGAAAGGAATGTCACCCTAATCTTTGTTCAAAATGAAATTTTTGATTTTTGGTAGTTTAAATTTCAGCTTAATTCATTACAGAGCCAAGGGAGGCCTTTCTTATGTCACTGATGGCAGACAGCAGTTACACAATCACAGAAATGAGAGCGTGCCCTCTTCCTTAGCTGTGGGTCTCTGACAGGACAGATATGAAAAGAAACAAAAGAGAAGAGGTTCAAGTGTTATATGTGGAAAACTTAAAATCCCAAGAGAAAAACACTGGCCAGTAACTGCATCAGAGAGATACTGGACCTCAGTTGGTGGTTATGCTGTAAGAAAAGCCAGCGTGCTGTATCTGAGGAATGTCCAGCTCCACCAAGGAGACCCTGAATCCTACACTACTTGGATCCAAAATTCCCATTTAAGAGAAAGGAGCCAGTCCACTGCACAGGACAGGCTTTTAAAGTTCAGTAAAACATGGGAAATAAATACTCGTCTGCTCTGGTAAGTTGTTGGAAATTTATATATTTATTTATTTATTTATTTATTTATTTATTAGTACAGCCAAGGCTTTATAGGGCACATCTCATGTACTACTAGTTTGAAAATGAGTGAGATTTTCATTCACAGTCAACATCTTAAAAGTCTGATAACTGTAAGGACTATAGGTAGGTAATTTCTTAATATAAAATTGATATTTGAGATGTATAAATATTGGTGTAAATAGTTTTTCAGACTAATTTCTCTTTACTGAATATAACTCAAAATGTCTGAGACCAAAAAGAGCCTTCAGCGTTGAGTGCCAATGCACCCATCAGCACTGCTGCCCACCCAGCAGTGGGCCAGACGTGATGCATACCACGTAAGGACTCCAGTGCCTCCAGCAAAACCACTGCAACCACTTTCACTTCATTTTTCTTTAAGCTCCTGCATACAAAGTTTCAGTAGAGCCACTCTGCTGTTACACACTTGACAAGGTGATACCCTGGAATCATTTATTTTCCCAGTTACTTTGCTGTGACACTTTGCCCTCATTTTGAGTGAGTACAAATGACTTCGCCAGCAAGAGATAGCTGGGCAGGCAGCTGTGCAAAAAGTGCCTCCTAAAGAGGGCTGTAAGTAAAGAAAGAAGGGATGAACCATCCTGTTTCTTCAGAAGGGGAAGTCAAGCCAGCTGAAACCTGGAGAAAGCTTCATTTGCTCATTTCCTCATTCTACAAGTCCAGAAGCAAGCGTGAAACCTGGTCCCAAACTACTGCTTGAAATTCATTAACTGAGCATGTCTGTTCAAGTGATCAGCAGGCAAATGTGTTGGTGGCTATAATGTGGACAGTGCCCCACATGGCTGGGTTAACAGGTACGGTATGGCAGGTGGGCACATTCCATGGGGCTGGGAACGGCTGTCTGCTGAGGCAGGAAGGCAGCATGGCACCAACCACCACCAGCTCCTATCTGGAGAGAAGGAAGGTAGGACCAGGATGAGCGTTTTCAAAAGGTCTCAGCATGGAGCCAATCCTGCCCCTGCTGACATTACCAGCACGAGGTCCCAGTATTCATATGGGAGCACCTAGATCTGCATGGAGCAATTGTGAAACACAAGCAGATGTCCTATAGGTCTCCCTTATGTCCCGAATGACAGGGACGTGCTGCTCTGAATTTACCTGATGAATTTCAAGTTGCTCACAGGGAACAGACACTGCACTCAATTGAATTTAAGGCTTCAAAATCTTCCTGGAAGATACAACCACTGACTCAGAGCTGAATTTCTGTCTCAAATGCATGACTGGACCTTACTTCTTTGCTGGCAGGAAGTAACCATGCTGCAGCATGTTCTACCTGCCTACAGAATTAGGGCTAGGACTTGATTTGATTTAAAAGGTGTAACTGCATAACTGTATACTGCACAGACAGTCATGAAAAACATTAGAAAGGTCTTTATTTCTTCATCAGGGAATATGATTTACCATTTGTGCATAATTCAATCATCTCACATTCATTCCACTAAAAGAGAAACCTTTAAAAGTAATCTGCATCTTTAGAGATTATCATATAGCCAGAACCATACATCTCTCATGGTTTGTGAAACTCAAAAATAAAAGGTGCACATGAGTCTCGTACATGTTGTGGGGCATAACCAGGACTACAGGAGACTTAATTTAATTGTTATATTCACAGAATATTCTGAGTTTTTGACATAATAGGATTTAGAGGAGGTTGTAGCATGTTTCTGTAACTAGTTCTAGATGAATAGAAGAGCATCTCCCACAGCCTTCAACAGCAAAGCTCTCACATGAGTCCATGCAACTATTATCTATGGCAGGACTGCAAGACCAAACCCATCATATATAAACTGTGTGATACTCTGACATAACATGCACTTACTACTTCTAATTAACAGAACAAAGTATGATGGGGTTTAATTTCAATTGCTTCCTAATCCACACACTGGAATACTGACCATTTCACAGTCTATCTCATTAATGCATACTAATAATCAAGTGAACCAGTTTATCTTTTATTTAGGAAAAACATATGAATTGTGATAGATAAAATAGGAAAAATTAGCTCAAATATACAGATACTATTATCCAATTAGCCATTAAATTAATAGCTGAAAATTAATGTGGGGTTTTTTTTTCTCCAAAGTAAACAAACTGAACTCTTCGCAGGAATCTTTCATTACAAAAGCTAAGATGCATTCAGGTACAGTGAAATTCAGCTTTATTGGAAAATGTAGACAGCCTCGGCTAAGTCCCTGATGATTTTAATCCCTGTCATCTCCCCAGCATTGCTGCATCAAATTTAGTCCTTAAAATATATTCCAAAGTAAACTCAGACATTCCAAATCTACAGTCATTCTTTGCTTTAAGTCAATTCACAGAACTGCTGAAAAAGTAGACATTTCTATCTAATAGTAGAAAAGGGTTTGTATAGAAGATACTTCTCTTATACAGTTATATTACACAGCTCTAGACAGGCCCAGCAGGCTCTTCTCAGAACCGGATGCTTCTCACTAGGTAAGAGAAATTACAAAAATAAGTTAGTTTCATTGAAGCCTTGCATCTTATTACAACTAGGAGCAGTTTGTATTCTATTTTCCAGTTCTTTAGGCCTAGATGAAGCAAGCATGAAGAAGTTGAATATTGTTCTCAATAAATATGAGATTAAATGTGTGCTTGAGTGGTCTCTGTCAGAATTTAGAGCAATATTTATTTATTTAGAACAATATTTAGAAGAAATTCATTGGATGGCCTAAAGCATCTAAAACTCTGAACCACTGCAGCATCAAATTGTGCAGCCATTGCTCAGACAACATTTCTGTGACCTTTAATTCACAAGTGAGATGGTTTTTTATATCTCACTGGCTGCAGTGCTTCCCATGACAAATCAAAGTTTATCTTTTAATCTATTGTATCCTTCCACAATTAATTTTATGACAAATACCTCCAACACAGACCTCATTGATTTCATAAGACCACTACTGCTGTGCTTGTAATGCTCAGGGCACAGACACCTGGGATGCTGGTATGTCAGTTCCTGCAACTTTCTACCACATCATTTCATTGTCCCGATGCCACCTTCTGAGTCCTGGGTTGTGTTCATGCTGTACCGATGGAGGGCCATGGCCAAGGCTGTCCCTCGGCTCCAAACACTTAGATAGTGCAAGGAATGAAACCCACAGGCTCTAGGCTCCACTAGCCAATGCTTCATCTAACTTTATACCAATCAAATCAAATTGTTGATGTATTAAATGCTGCATAATGAGGAAGATATTTGCATTTCAGCATTACCAATAAACTGAAATGGGAAGAAGTACTACCATTTTCTTGGAATGAAAGCACAGAGACCCCAAACCATGTGCATCAGCATTTTAGATTTGGTGATGTGATAGCATGCTATCATTATTCTCCACCTCCACAAAAACATAATTTTTAGGAAAAAGTGAAGTTAAAAACAGAGTAAGAGAAAGATTGGGACATTTGGGCATTGTAAATTAAACTAGGCTTTTCGTAAAAGTTACCAGAAAAGAAAGAAGACTTTTAAAGGAGATTGGTTTGTCATCACAGTTAATAGTTTTACTGAGTGTTCCCAGCTCAGACAGTACTGCAATCATAGTGAAGATCTTTCCTGCTCAATTACAATTTGGAAATATATGGGTGTTAACAAGCATAATAATGCTTTTTCACACAACCATGTCAGATCTTTTCATAAACACTAATTCCCTCAGCTTTCAGTTGCTCTGTTTCTGAAGTATGTGTTTACCACGCATTTTTATTTTTAGGCCACATGTTTCTAGGACTGACTGCCTCACAAATTTGAACACAGTGTGCTTTATATTGTATTTGGATGAGAAAGTGCAAAACATCCAACATTTTATATGTGAGAACTAAGATACATAAAATAATTCACAACTACAGTACTGGCAACTTCTGACATTCAGTAATACACTTCATCTCTCTTTTCCCCAGCCAAAAATATAAAAATATTATTCTTTGACAGGTGCTGACTTCAAGAAACACTAAATTCTTTTACCCAGTATTGATGAGATCTATGACGTCAGGTCTGGATCTTGCTTTATTTGAGAATTTTCTTCTGTTTCTGTGTTGTCTGTTAAGAAAGTAGTAATGAATGAAAAAACATGGAACTTCCCCACTGATTTTGTTGCTGTTGTACTTAAGTAAAAATTTATAAAAACATGAAAAACATTATCTGTTTTAACTATTAATGATAAATAAAAGAATATTCACAGCGATCTGATTCTGTGGAAATTACCATTTCCGCTGCAATGTAAAGCAGCTTAGGCTCTTAAGAACACTCTAGCTCTTAATGAATGGAAATAAAATTGTCATTAGTAGAACTGCTTCTCTCTTAACTAGATACAGACTTCTGCATTATTCTATTTCAGTCTGTCCAAAACAAACTTTAGCCCTACCTAATTTTCAAAACACAGTATTACACAGGAAGGCATTATGATATGTTTAAAAAAAAAAAAATCACATTGGCTAAAGCATTCATCACCTTTTGATACAGTTTTATTCATTGCAGGGATGCTTGGAGGTAAATCAAAGGAATCTTGTGTCTGTATAGCACTGTCCATATGACCCAAAGGCTGATTCTGCTCTTTTTACACAGAATATGACGTTGGAATCAAACTGGTTTTTCCCTGAAATTGTTTGGAAGGTTTGGCATAAGAGTGATTCATCACTACAAAGCCAAGCTGTTTCACCACATGATCATTTATAACTTCCAGCCTAGTTCTGAAGTAATTTTGGGTTCTTTAGCCACTGTATGCCTTTTCACAAAAACATGTCTGTTTTTACAGATATTACAGTGTCTGAAGCCAGTTTTGGATGACAAATTCGTAACTACGCTTTTCTATCTCTTCCAAAGCATCGCATTGAAGGCCCACAGTTAAATTTCCTCCACATGACAGTATTCAGGAACAACTGTCCTTCTCCTTCATCATCTAGCTTCAACAATCCCTCAGAGTTTCAGCATGATAAACAGATCTGATGTCCCAGCCTTCACAACTGTGAGCTTAAAATCTGCAGCTCAGCTCTGCTGTGACTCACTCTAATGTTTGCCTTCTTTCTGTCATGATTGCTGCAACAGGGTTGGTCCATACTCCAAGAAAGATTGACCCTTGGAGAAAACCTGTAACTCAGCTTGGAACACCCATTCTGGTTGAGAATGTTGGCTTGGCTTAGAGTTCAGTGACATGACAAGGAAACTGAAGCAATGGAGACTGGAAAGGGAATTTCCATGGAAAAGGGTACAGAAGCACAGGAGCATTGAGATTTGCTGCTTTCTCTTTTGGGGAAATGTAAGCAGGATTAGGGAATGAACTGAAGTTGAGAGTCTCAAGATGAAAATGACTGATGCACAGCAGCTGCCATCCCAGGACTGTTGGCTATGTTGCCGTCAAGCTGCCACAGTGACATAAGCGAACCCTTCACGGGACCACCTGACACAAAGGCAGCACCCCAGCAAACTACCACAGCACCTTGGATCACCTTGAAAACACAGCAAAGACAGCTATGGCCATCCAGGGCCATGCTGACAGGCTGGAGGATAGCAGAGGCAGCATTTACAGGAGCAGAGCACACAGCAAACAACAGCATCCCAACTCTCAGCTCAATTCAGTATTCTTGCACCAAGACCACGTGCAAAAACACATGGGGGATCTGAAAACTACAGCTTCCTCAGTCTAATATGTATCTAGAAAACATACTAGAAAACACTTCACCAAAAGGGTTGCCAAGCCCTGGCAGAGGCTGCCCAGGGAACTGGTGGAGTCACCGTCCTTGAAGGGATTTAAAAGCTGTGTAGATATGGTACTTGGAGAGATGGTTTAGTGGTGAGCTTGGCAGTACTGGGGCAACAGTATGACTTAATGTTCTTAGAGGGCTTTTCCAAACCAAATTATTCCATGATTCTATTTGAAAAGGATACAAGTCAAATATATTCTTGGACAATAGGAAAGTAGGATGTTTTTCAGAGTATTAGTGTTAGAAGAACAACAATGCTCCACTCCCTTGCCTCCAACACAGTTTATCTAAGCCAATATGGCATTCAGAGTTCCTGATGATGGCAATCATTTGCATCAATTTTGGAACCTACCACGCTGAATAACTAGATGCATCATTCAGGATATGAAGTCACTCAGAGCCTATGTATAGGCATGACTCACCAACCATGAACAATTCATAAAACTCCGTTGTAAAATTATTTCAATAGTAACATTTGCTGCAAAGTATTTTTTACGTGCTGCAGCATGATATTACTAGAAATGAGGAAATGTGCCAGGAACATTTTTTTGTTTTGACTGACCTGACTCTAAAAACAGATGCAACTTTGTTCAGCATTACTTAAAAATATTTGGTAATAATAACTGAAGACAAATACTTACCTCCTAGAGATACTTCTATTTGGCTTGGTTTGGCTGGGTCTTAAATGAAAAAAAAAAAAACAGTTGAACATGAATATAGTTTCAACAAGATAAATCAGATTAGGGAAATTAGGTTTTCCCTGAAAAAAGCATGTCGTTTTTCTTTAACAATCAGACTCATATCCCTTTGTCTGAGATAAATTTGTCTAGCTTTCTGTAGTCTGCAACAAAATATAAAAAAACCCCAAACATTTATTACATTCAACTATGTAACACTTTCTCTTCCAAGAATGGTGCATAGTGGCAGACATATCACCAAGACCCAGAATGACGTAAAGTGTACTTGCACAGAATACACCAAAGTTGGAACAATTTAAAGAAAGAGTCACCACTTCCCCTAAGCATTGTCTTTGATGGCAAGTATGTGTACTTTGGGGGGAGAGTGGGAAGGTGCATAACAGAGGACAAGTATGTTTTAATTCCATCCTGAGTTTTCTACTATCTCTGCATGGATTGTAGATGAACATGTTCTGGGAAAACCATTTAACCTTTTTAAACACTGCAGATGTTAAGGACTGATAGACTGCAGCAAGCTCACAGACCATCAGCAGCTGATCTCCTACCTCCCACACCTCCACAGGTAAACAGAGGAGCCAGTAGTTTCCTTTATAATAATTTTCATCATACAAGTGTCCCTTACTCTTAAATGTTTATCAGATGTTTTCTCTTAGTTTTCCAGTTTCTCTATGTAATGATTTATTCAGTCAATTGCAAAAGCTTTCCCTGCACTACACCCACTTAGGATATGCATTTTTAAAAGGTACACGGACATTTAGAAACTGTATTGGATCAAAGCAAAGTTGCCCAACCACATTTACTTTAGTTAATTCACAGCACAAAGCTACGTTCTCTGTTCAAACTAAAGTGATGTATGTGCAGTCCCAGATGCAGTCTAGCAGAGGTTACAGAGCTTGCCAGCAGGCAGAAATTTCATCCAGACGCCATTGCCAGCTATGCAGGCAAACTTCACTTGGCTGAACATGCAGACATGCACATATCTGAGTTAAGCAGACATCAATAAATGGATACTGAATTGGCTTTATGCGTTGCCCCTACTAATCTTTCTTTCCAGCTCACTCATCATCTGCAAAAATCAAATCAAGGAACACACCAGTGACACAGCTCGAAGAAAGGAGAGGCACTTTCCACTAAATTATTAATATTAATATTTAACAGCTGTGTGCTGTTGCACACCATTTCTCAAAGTGAAATGGCTAATCATGAGCAGCTTATACTTAGGACATGACTCCTAATGACATCTGCCAATAAGATTGAGAACTCCATACCCCACCCCTCCTACAAGGACACGTGTCACACTCTGCATCACCTGGTAGTACTGCAGCTGCTGCTGGTGCTGTAGGTGGTGCATCTGTTTCAGCTTCTTCCATCAGCTCTAAGATCAGACATGATAATTGTTTAACTTCACAATGAAAACAGTTCACATGCAACACAAGGACAACCTTTGGATCTGCAAATCCTGAAACTTGGCACGTGAACAGGTTTCTAACACTTGTGATTGAGGTGCAGTTCAAATTTTTCTGTGACAGGAAAAACATTCCCTGTCTTGCCTGCAAGCACCAAAAATTTCCTCTTAAGTTTCCATGTGTTCTTCATATGAAGAAAAAAATCATAAGCAGTATGCTCAGAGCCTTTCAGTCGTTCACCTTGGTATCCATCAGTATCAGATCATTTTGATCATAATTAGTGGACAGAGATAATGCCCAAACCTCATGTGGTCCATGACCAATCTGCTACCCTCCATCCCAACACACACTGGACAACTTACGCTGAACTGACAACAGTTCAATGGATTCTTTAATTTCTAACTGAATTCCCTGGAAATACTATTACACATTTACTTGCCTAGAAGGTTCCCCCTTGCAAAGAGACCTCTCTTTCACAACAGAAGTGCACCTAGGTCTGGTGAGCAGGTCAGTGGGAGTTACTGACTACAATATATTTTTGAGAACACCTCATACTTGCAGTGCACAGACCTCAGCCTGTTAGCTGGAATACACTGGTGGCTGGATGTACTTGAACAAACACCGGTCTGCTAAGGGTCAAGCTGGGTAAGGCCAAATTGTGACAGTTTATTTGGCCTCTGAATTTCTAATCTGACATTGGCTCACAAAGGACACGACACAAGGGACACTGTAGTGACAGTGCTTTGTAGTTTATTTTTTCTCCCAGATTACATCTAACAACCAGGTCAAAATTATTTTAGCAACCAAAAACACTAAACCTTTCCCTCCCACTATCCCAAACAATTTCACTGTCAGGGCCAAATTGGCCATGGCACTTTACCTAACTACAGTCTACCTCTCTAAACAGTTGTAGATTCAGCAGAATGCAGAATTTTTCACTGGAACAGAGTTATACAGCTACTGGAAAGCTCTTGCTTACTGACTGCTACTGTGATGGATTTAAATCTACAACGTAGAAACTCTCATGTAAGTCTGTTGCTCAGTCATGATCCTAAATTTCTTTGGGACTTGAAGCTGAAAAATACAAAATCAGTGTCTTGCATTTTCATATCAAGTCAGTGCTAATCTTATACTGTTTAAATGTAAATTTATCTCCCTGCCCTCAAGTTAACTGTACATACATGTTTAGTCAGGGAATCCTAATGAGAAATACACAGGCAAGAATTATGAGACCTTCACGACTTGGAGCCTCTGCCACTAAAATACAATGCAGAAAACGAATCTTGGTAGGTTACAAAAATACATTTGTCATCAGTGTAACATAAATACTTACGATTGTTAATCACAAGTCCTGGAAATGGTCTGAAAAAAAAAAATTACTGATTCAAAAATGCACTACATGGCATTTCCTCCCAATGCAATATCCCCATACCTTCTATAACAGAGATTAAATGAAAATGAAATGAAAACAAAGTCAAGTAAAACAAAAGGAGTAGCATCTCTTGAGCACTTCGGTTCTTCAAAACTAGCATTTTGAAAAGTAACATATATGGGAAGAGCTAAACCCTTCCCTCGGTCACCGCTACTTAGCAAGGGGTCACCTCTTCAGGGTTCAATTCAAAAACACACATCAAAGCCCTTTTGGTTAGAATATGCCATGATTAAGGGTTGAAAATTCAGATTCCTTAGTAAAATCTATTTAAGAAACTTCTATCTCTAAAGATAAAGCAAAGCTCTTACATTCCTGTGAAGTCTCAAATCTATGATTTGAGAAGGTACAGAAACTGATAAATTTTTATTTTCAACTCCTCCTTAGAATGATTCCAAAGTTTAATCTACTCTGCTTCATGAATACAAATTAACATTGTATATGTGTTTGCGTGTATATATGTCTATGGAGATATACACATACAAATGAAATTCCATTATATTTTAATTGGATAATATTGTATTTTTAAATATTGAATAGAAACCAGTAAGCTCTGGACTTGTCTCAAAACTTGGTATTATGACTGGGAGAGTAAGGACCAGAAAACCACAGGACTTTTTTACACATTATGATTAGGTTTCAACTCAAAAGACAGCTCGCTGTAATATGCAGTATTAATAATATGCCCTTTGTCATAGTAAATGGCACATGTCCTCCTTCATTCATGCTAGGAACATCTGGGCTTCATTTGACCTCATATATTGTTATCCAAAAAGAGCCAACACCTATTTAAAGATGTACTACAACTTCTATTCTCTCAAGTTCATTCCAGTTATGGGGCTGTGCTCACAATCTAATTAATGGAAACTACATACCTAATGACAGTAAACTTGATAAACTTTGCTGATTCCAAAATCTTCCTCATTGAGCTGATTTCCAGATAACTGGGTGCTTTAAATGCCACACCTGGAGGCATTCCATCCACCAACACACACCCAGGGTTATTAGTAATTTTCCTGTACGGAACTTTCACAGGAAAACTCATACCAGTGGCTTCACCTAAGAGAGAGAGGACATTTTTATTTTCAAGCCTACAGTATTTATTATGACACTGAAGAAAAAGTCCTCAGATATTTAGAAACAAAATGCAGACCATGCTTTCTATCAGATCTGAAACTATGAAAATTCACTTAACAATGAAACTATTGCAGTGATAGAAATGAGGTTCTGGATTACACTCATGAACATTACTACGAGAGCATTAGTCACAACTCCAATTCAGACAGTTCAGAATGTGAAGAACACATATTCTGCTCTTAGAAAAAAGTACAGAACAGGATATAAAAGGAGATAGCTACATGAAGGAAAACAATGCTATGAAAAGCAATTCAATGCAGTACAAGTGAAGGAATTTCAGATAAGGAAACCCAGGTCATTACTACTGTACAATGCAAAGTAAAAAAACCAAACAATACAATACACAGCAAAAAGGTTCAATTGCATTTTTAAAATTACTCTAATCCCAAGTATTAAGAGGTCAGGATTATGAAGCCCTGAGAAGAACCATGAACTGCCAGCAAAATAAATACTTCATCCATATTGACACAGAAAACAAGAAAAGGGAAGGGGAATCATGAAGCAATCTAGACTCTTAGGACTTTGTTTAAAACACCAAACTGCCTAGATCACTTACAAAAGATTCTTTTCGAAGTCAAAGCACAACATTCATAGACAATTCTCAAATTTCTTTATTTTAATGACCATATATATAATTCACTGTGAGTGAATATTCATTCAGTAACTGCAGTATGAACACCATTAATTTCACCCGCACCTATGTAAAAATGGGGAGTAAGAAGCAATTACCAAATTTCTGGCTAAAAAGATCATTTACTTGCTCTCTCAATTGTCTGGCTTTTTCCACTTTCGGCAGTTCTTCACTTTCATCACCTGGAAGAAATTGTTAGAACAGCATGAGAATTAAGCACAAGCTTGTTTATCCCTGCATATTTACTCAAAGCAGGTATACTCAAAAGCTTCTACACAGACCCTGTCTTTATTCCTCATTTTAGTAGTAACATAGAATTGTAGAAATAGACAAAAATAGATGGTTGTTAAGAAATTACAGAATCCTAGTATGGTTTGGTTTGGAAGAGACCTTAAAGATTATCGAGTTCCAAACCCCTGCCACGGGCAGGAATACCTTCCACTAGACCAGGTTGCTCCAAGCCCCATTCAACCTGGCCCTGAACACTTCCAGGCATTAATCTTGATTTACTGTCTAGAAATTATCTTGTAAAGTAATTTAAACCAACAAATTGTATTTTACTTTCTTAAGGAACTTAGAATGGTATGTAAAGATAAAAGCAAAGTGATCATTCAACAGATGGCCATAGCATGCAACATTCCACATGGTTTCCAGTGAATTCCAATGGATGTATTAAGTGACTGAGAAAGCAGTTATCGGTGTTAAGACAAAGCAGTTCAGCCTGCATGGTCATTCAGTTTGGTCCCAGTACTGACATATGGAAGTTGCCAAGAAATGCAAATCAACATTTAATTTATTGCATCAGAAAAATGTGGATACTTATTAAGAGGTGGTTGAACAAAGAATATTCTAGAGATGTCACTGATGAAATAGTAATGAGTGTTAGATAGTATTTAACATCTCAGCAAAACCGAAAAGGTAATTATGTTCTTTGTTGACTGTATTTGTATTTCAGTGAACCAGCTTGATTGGAAGAAAAAATTTCATCAAACTAAACAAATATCACGAAGACTATAAGTACAAATAGTATGATGTGGAACCAGCCAGTACATACCTGGTATGGTTACTTGAATGATGTTTAGGTCTTCAACACCTGAGGTTGTGTTCACTACTGTGTTTTTTGTGGTCCGTGTTGTACTGGCTTTACTGGGTGAATTATTTTTTCCTAAGAGGATTAATTTAGAAAACATTTATAGATAGCTCAAAATCTTCAGTCTCATCTATAAAGAAAATATTGCAAAACAACAAATATTGGCAAAGTTTTCAAAGAGGACCTAGTTCCAGTTTCAAAATGGGAGCATTTAGTCCATGCCCTACCTACCTGAGACAATTTTCTACTGACTATCTGCACTCCTGTTTCTGGTGCATGTGTCATTTAGATGATCTACATACTAAGAGCAAATAATTTATCTCTAGACCTGAATAACTCCTGTGAATCCTACATTACTGGCTACATTTTGATAGAAGGTAGTAAATAATATACTAGAGGCACAATTATTTGCACATAACATAAAAAAATTAATACTCCCTTGTTAGAGCTATATTTTAACTGTAACTGGTAAGTGCTTTTCCCATCTTATAAACAAGCAAGCAAACAAATCAAGCAACTGCAATGTAGAATAAATCTTCCAGGAATTTATTAACACTAGGCTGCTCTCATAATTAATATTTAACCTTGAAATAAATTGTTATCTAGAAAGTTAAGGAGTTGCAAAACTCACTTTGCGGGCTTCTAGCAGCATTTTCTTTGACAGCTGCCTCAAGCATCTCAGGCCTGCAAACAGATTGAACATATTACATACAATAATAAAGTTATAACATCAACATTAAAGAAAATCCCATTTTCTAAAACAGTAACTAAGTGATATCCTCTCAGCCAAAGAGACAGTCAAGAATACAGTAACTGAGAAACTCCATAACTTCCAGAATCCCAGACTGGTTTGGTTTGGAAGGAACCTAAAGCCCATCCAGCAGTTATATGGTCCTGCCATGGGCAGGGAGACCTTCCACTAAACCAGGTGGAAAACCCCATCCAACTGGGCTTCAACCCTTCCAGGGATGGGGCAGCCACAGCTTCTCAGGGCAACCTGGCCCAGAGGCCTTGCCACCTGCAGTGAAAATTTCTTCCAAACAGCTAATTTAACCCTGCCCTGTGTCAGTTTAAAGCCATTCTCCCCTGTTCTATCACTACCTGTCCTTATAACTTCTCTTGCCACTCTTTCTGCACTAGTGCAGGAGTATCTAAACTTGTTTTAGGCAAGAGAAAGAAAATTCTTACAGCCCTCATTATATGAATCTCCACTCCTCAGCTCTCAGTATACAACCAGCAAGCTTTATGAGTAGCCCATAAGTGCTCCTTCCAGTAGGAACTAAACCAGTGATGTGATAATTGTGATGGGTTAAGAAATACGGACTTCTCTTCCTCTCACAACAGGCTCAAAGAGTCTTTCAGAACAAAGAGATTATTGTATCTTTTTCCACCTGCACAAGAGCTTTCTAACCATTTCCTCCAGTACTAAAAATATTCCAGTGTGTATTTTATAGAGTAATTTAGCAATGTGGCAACACACAATTTCATTTTTTGGTCTACATTTCAATTCTTATGGAACAGATTATCAAAGACATATGGGAACCTTACTTTTTAATAATAAATCTTATTTTGGATTTATTTCTCAGGATCTTTTCTAGTCTTGGAATCCCGAAAGTTGAGGGTTGGCGGAACGGCACCCCCTCAGGTAGTCCTTCCACATAGAAAACCTCTGGGGAGGATTCAAACAGTGCATACGGCACCTTCACTGGCTCACTGAGTCCCAGAGCTTCCCCTGAAATGCAACAGAGCAAATAAGGTGTTACAGTTAAGTAACTGATGTGTACAGAAATAGAATACCTGTGATTTAAGTGGAATAGAGTATTTGGGACATAAATACTCGATTAGGTAGAACCAGCAGGCTTTGCCTTTTTTGGTGAAATCTATGAGTATGCAGGAAGAAAATTTTAAAGTTTTAAATGTAACTCATTCTATTGCAGTAAATCTCAACATAATTTTCTGAAAATTAGTAATTTCCAGCCAGCTCATGCCATTGGCTTGGTCTGCATACAAGAACTATCTCATCTGTATGCCACTTTGTAGAAGGCAGTGCATTCTGCCTCTGTCTGTTCTAGAGAACAGCACCAAGGACAGGTGAGATTAGTGCTCTTGTTCAATAACCCACATTCAGAAAAGTAATGAGAAGCCATTACTTCCATAAGTCATTAGTTTCCAAATAGCCTACACTAGAAGTAGGGCTGGAATATCACAGAGCACATTTCTCCAGATACCAGCCATAACCCATAACCTGTTTTGAGTCATGCAGACTCATACAAAGCCCCATTTATAAGCAGAGTGAGGAATGCTTAAAATGATGTGCCAGTATGTGGAATCACTCTGCCTGTGGGTCATTAAAAAAGTTGTAACCAAACTACAACTTCTCCATTTTCAAACCCAAATAAAACTAGTGGAAATGTGACACTGGATTGCAAGTACATGAGAATGAACTCAGATGGGAAACTGTAAAGTACACAAAGGTTGCAGGACTTCTGGAATAAACTCATACATGTAACTGCATGTTCATAAGAAAGGCATCTCAGTAAAAAAAAAATCAATAAACATACCACATTTTTCGTTAAAAAGATTTTCAACTTTCTGCTTTAAGTCAGTAATTTTGGCATTCCATGCCTCTGCCAGGAGGAAATTAGAAGAATTAGATCAACATTCACACAATGAACCAGTCTTTAAATAATATTCTAATACATATTAAATAAATTATTATGTTTGATAACTGATTTACTATGGCAATAAAATGTGCAAAACGGCTTTCATTCTGCAAAATAATGTCCACATAAACCCTCAGTTTCCTGAAGCTTTGAAAGATACTGCCATTGGATAAAGCAAGGGTGATTAAAACCGAAATGAATCCAAGAGTGATCCAAATTTACAGTATCAGATAGCATAAAATTTACTCATCTGAACCAGCATCCAAAGTAGTGGCACAAAGTTCCTCATATGTTCAGTGACGCAGCCTGAAACACATGCCTCTCTCCTGAGAACTTTAATCTCTAACACAGTTTCTACTATAGTGGTGAGATCAAATGTCCACCTAAATATGCCTTTTGTTTCTGACAATCATCAGAGCAATTAAACCAGTTTACTTGAGGCTGCACTAAATGGGCCATGGCTGGTCTACGAAACTAAAACCGCAGTCAAAAATTTTAAAAAGTTGCAGATAGAAAAAAAGCCTAGGTCTAACAACAACAGACAAGTCCAAGAAAACCGTACACAACTCTGAATATGAATACCACCCATGCTAAATCAGTATCTCATTCATTCTCAATTGGCTCGGTAGGAGTAGATAATTCCTTTCTTATAGATTTTATGACCATACAGCTAAAAAAAAAGCATAGGGAACAAAAAAGTTAAAACAAATAACAAATTCCTATACAAACATAACCAAATAAACTCAGAATGTAAGGATGCTGAAAAAAAAGTTTACTGAGACATAGAACTACTTACAGTTACTTTGAATGCAGTCACTCATCTCACTTGACAATGAAAAATTTTTCTGGATTGCAAATTAACCCTGCTTTTAATGCAGAAATTCCTGTTCCAGAGCACTGCACAGGCAGGCCTAGGCCTCCATGGCCAAAAAGCTCTGGCCTACATTCATGATTCATGACTACATGACTTTCAGTCCTGTCCATCCTTTCCTTTACTGATTTTCCAGAACTGGAGAGGACAATCATGGTAATCATGCATACGCAGCTCTGATAGATCATGGCTTACTAATGTTAGTTCAAATTCTTCCTGGTCCCTACATCCCACCTAGGGTTATCTCTGCACAGTGATGTCAATATCTCAAATTTGTGGAGGGCTTGTGAAATTTACACACAGTATCACATCTCAGCTGGGATTATGCACTTGGTGGTATTTTGCACCAGAAAAGTCCTTCAAGGGTCTGCAGGACTGTGCGGTAACAGACCAGCAAAAATCTAAAACTGACTCTGCACCTGAATCAATAAGATCTAATGGATCTGTGCTGCAATTGTACAGCATACTCTACATATCATCCGGGATTTCTCTAATGCAGATTACTCCACATGATGAAAAACTGAATGTACACAAAAGCAAGAACTTCAGTCATTCTCTAACTGTACAATAGAACATGAACTCTGAAGTATCTGATATGTAATCAGGATGTTCCATAACAACATTAAAGGAATGCATGTGTGCTAATTTCCCAACACTTACCAAAAGAAAATTCTCTTCCTTGTGGTTTCAAATTTATATTGGATCCATTGCTTTGAGAATTAGTCTGAGCCTCTGTTGTTTGTACTTTATTAGGACCTATGAAGAGACATTACATAAATAATCCAGAGAGCAGAAGCAAGGTATCATACAAAAAGAACAATGCATCAAACTTGATTACTAGATAAATCTTCAATTCTGAATCAAGAGTAGAATAAAAAAAAAAAAGCCTTTAAGAAGTTCTAGAGTTGTATTTAAGCATTTAATACTACTGATCACGTCTCTGATTTCTCTGCTCAGGACTCCATCATTTCCCACATCTCGGCTTGCAATAAGGGGCCCAAGCAAGCTGTCAAACTCCAACATTTCACCTAAGCATCACCTACGCAGTATCCAGTTTGTTTCAGAAGTAAAAACTGAAACTGTTTCGATACTAAGGTGTATCTGGAGCTTTGAAGTGGAAACGACTTTGCTACAAGAGGTGTATGCTACTTAGGGCTATGAAAGCTTACAAGAACAGAAAACATCAGAAGAATAAAATAAAAGAACATTAGAACAATATTTAAGGATATTTCTTCCATACTGTCATCAATGGTAACTTCAATCTCTGGGACACTTGAATTATCTGCAGAACTCTGTGACTTTTTTGAACTCCTTGGACTAATTGCTGCAAGCCAAAAGAACACAAGGTGTAAAGCACAAATCCTCCACAGCTAACAAAAAAACAGCTGTATTCTGAGAATTCTAACGGTCTGAACTAAGTACAGTCTGAAGAGTAGAACCAGAAAAATACAGTGGTGCTCACAACCTTAAAAAGTAGGTTTAGTGCTCTTGAAAAAGGCACACCTAGATTTTCCACTAATTCAGAACAGAATTCTAGGTGTGAAGGAGAGTTTTGGTACTTTTTACTATCTAAATAACAAAAACATTACTAACATCTGAATTTTCTACAGACGAAAGATTTTTTTATTCCTTTCTTATAAGACATCATTATTATTTACTGCAGTTCATAGCTCTCAGTTAAATATGGTTGAATTCGTTAAAAGTGAAATAAAAGTTGTCAAAAATGAGCCATTTTCTGTACTAGAATAGTTAAATAAAAAAAGCAGATACATTTATGGTTTGAGTGTCTTTCTCAAATAATAGCAGATTTAAAGGCTACTATGCTAGATCATCTTATATAATGCCTTTTATTTACAACACCTGTATTTTTCAACCACAAAGATCTCTCAGTCTGCTAGGGAAGCAGAAAGGAAGTATTTACAAATTGATGGCAGCAAGTAATACTTAATTGTTTACCTTTTGTCTTTATTTTATTAGCCAGTCTTAGAGGCAAATAGGAAGCAACAAGTTCAGGCCTGGAAGTTGAACAAACAAATCCAATCAGTTGTGAGACAAGTAATACAGCAAAATGTTACAAATTTTTTTGGAATTCAGTTGAGTTCCAATTCTCAAAATACCAGCTCTCTACAATGAAATTCTGTCAGAAGCATGGATGACTCTCCATCTACTATAAACCATAAAAAAAAAAAATAGAAACATAAACCTGTGTCTTCTATTCTGCAATTTTCTTCTGGGTTTACTTTGAGCAAAACAAAAAAAAAAAGAAAAAGGGAAAATAAAAGAAGGAAAAAAGCTTCTAGGTACAAGACTATTTTACCCCTCTCAGTTCTTGACACATGAAACATACAATTTATACATCTACAGAAACTTGATGAGGAATGTATGTCCTTGCATGAGATAAAACATACATGCAAAATATTCTCTGTGTTTCACGGAAGCAGAATTTAGGTAACATTTAAAGCCAAGAGCAGCTGAGAATGAAGTCAAATAACTTCAAAATCAGAGGTAAAAATAACTGAATCACAAACTTACTTCTTAATAACAAATTTGATTTTGCCACTCCCACGGACAATTCTTTCAAGGCGTGGAATTCCAAACCATGTGGGACTCCGGAATGGGACTCCTTCTGGCAAGCCTTCGACAATCAAGGACTCAGGGTTTGATTCAAATACAGAATAGGGAACTTTCACTGTCTCTGAAAGTCCCAGAGCTTGGGCTGAAAATAAAAAAAAAATTATAGATTACACACTTAAATAGGTGGAATTTTATCTAAAATGATTTTAAGAATCTTGTCTTACAGAAGTTCTGCTACTCAAAGCTAACAACCCCCCCCTCAAAAACCCAGAAATATTTAAATACATTTAAACAGATTCTCTATTCTTTTCTGTGGAGTAACTGAAAATGGGGACTTGGCTCGTTACAGATAATATCTAATATAGGCTTGCAGTACCTAATGTTTTATTTTGAGAACTTCTTTTCATCCAAAAAGCTTTTGTCCATCACCTTTTGTCATACAACTGGAAAAATTATGGCCTAAGATGCTGTTATAAAAACATTTATGTCATCAGGACATAAGGAACAAGTAACACAGAGGTAAGAGGAGTCAAGACTTCCACTTCTGTCCTAGTATACTTCTGATCCTTAAGTAAATACAGTAATATTTAAACAGAGGAGTTTTAAAATGCAGCAGAATTACAGAACAGTTAAACTAGCATTTAACTTACCAAACTTAATATTAAATATATCTTCTACTTGCTTTCTTAGCTTTGTGATCTTGGCATTCCAATCTTCTTTCGCTGAAAACCAGAAATAGGTGTCAGAGAATCACCCAGCTCTAGCTACAGAGGTACATTTGAACATACTTCTTTCAACATAAAATCTTGAAAAAACTAGCAACACAATCACATCTGGGAAGACAGGGACACACAATGAGTAATGACTATTAATAGCAGCTTAAATGATACACATAATTCCCTCTGCATAATGAAAAATCTGTTTAAATATAGTTACAAATTTCAAACACTGATCCAAGTACAACAACTTGTTCTTCAGAGCCTTTAGATGCAGGAAGAAATTATTTTAGTGGTTCTTAGAAAACTTGAATTAATTAATAATAGTGTATAATAGAAGTCCTTAGAGTAGAACATAAGGATTTAAAGAGTGCTTTGCTAAACATTTTGATTAGCATTAAAAAAAATCATCTTCAGTCCTATTCTCTATTGTAAATAAAAGCCAATTATAGGAGTGCTAACCAGAGCAGACAATTTGTAGCTTAGATAAAGAAAGAAAATGATGTCCAATAAAAGCACTTTTTTTTCCTAACAAACAACATTGCATGGGTTTTGCATGGCCTGGTTTTTGGTAGCGGGGCGGCTACATGAGTGGCTCCTGTGAGAAGCTGCCAGAAGCTTCTCCCATGTCCTGCAGAGCCAATCCCTGCTGGCTCCAAAGACGGACGTGCCACTGATCAAGGCTGTGCCAATTAGAAATGCTGGTAATGCCTGAATGATAACAGATTTAAGAAGAACTAAAAAGAAAAGGTGGCGCAGTTGTAATTGCAGACAGAGAAAAGCAGGGTGAGAACATGTGAGAAGAACAACTGTGCAGACACCAAGGTCAGTGAAGAACAATGGACAGGAGCTGCTCCAGGTACCAAAGCCAAGATTCCCCTGCAAGCCATGGTGCACACCATGGAGAGGCAGCTGTGCCCCTGCAGCCCATGGAGGGCATGGGAAGCAGAGATCCACTTGCAGCCCATGGAGGAGCCCATGTCAGAGCAGGTGAATGCCTGGAGGAGGCTGTAAGCCTGCAGGTGACCCATGGAGAGAGGGGCCCTGCTCCCGAGCTGGAGCAGCCTGTCCTTGGAGGACTGCACCCCATGGAAAAGTGACCCATGCTACAGCATTTTGGGAAGACTGTTGCCCACAGGAGGGACTCATGTTGCAGCAGTCTGGGGGAAGACTGGTGCTTTTGAGATAGAGCCATGTCAGAGAGGTTCACGTAGAACTGTCTCCTGTGGGAGGGACCCCACGATGCACCAGGGGAACGACTTCTCTCCCTGAGCAACAGGAGAAGCTGTGGGTGATGAACTGACCATAACCCCCATTCTCTGCCTTCTTGTACCACTGGGGTATGAGGTAGAGCTGCAAGGAGGGAGAGGTGGGGTAAAGGTGGTTTTATGTGCTTATATTACTTCTCATTTGCCTGCTCTGATTCTCTTAGCAATAAAATCACCTTATATCCCTAAGTTGAGCCTGTTTTGCCCATGGTATTTGACGAGAGATCTCTCTCTTGAGTCTTTATCTCAACTAATGAACCCTTCATTATATTTTCTCTCCTCTTGTTTCTCTCTGCAGAAGAGAGTGAGTGAGTAGCTTGTGTGGGTGCCTGGCATCCATCCAAGGTCAACCCATGGCATCATACTTCATTAGTTTTCATCGTAACTGACAAATAACAATTAACTGCTACTGAGCCAAACCAATTCTGAGCTGTGAAAGGCTGGCAGGAAGAAAGCTATACAGAATTTTTTTGTTTTCAAAGCATATTTTTGATACATAAATTACCTATTTTGCTTATTTCTAGTGTCTTACACTTCCATGGCAAGATGCATTAATATTGTTTTCAGTCTGGCATACTTATTTGATAGATTTCACAGGTATTTAACACCTGCATGTGTGTTAATACTTATTCATATTGTAGTCCTAGTGGCAAAGGAATCACACTGACTAAGTTACTTAAAAAAAAAAAAGTTTGTTGTTTACAAACTGTTTGTTGATGCCACAGGATGACTATTTTCCAAAATAATAATAATACTTTGCTTAAAAAAGTCTAATATTCTTTGGCAACATTAACTTTGCACCTACAGTAAGAAGATCCTTGGTCTTTGTCTGGGAAAGTGGTTTTCACTGGGCTCTAAGCTCAGGAAAACTTTTGCTGTGTTTATCTCTTTGACATCAAACCCTGGACCCCAGTAAGCATAATGGGCACTGTTAATTCCAGAATCACCTATAAGTTAGTGAAAAACACAGTGAAATAACTAGTACAAAAAGAAATATTATTCTATACATTCCAACAGTCTAAGGTTTAAGAATCATCATCCCTACTTGCCTGTTCTTTCAGAAAGAGGATTTTATTAGCTGGGTTTTTTATTGCTGTCACTGGCACATGCGGTTACTACTTCAAAAAAACCCCAAACTTGATGCTGTCTTTTTCTCTGCTCCACAAGAAAAACAGCCTTTTCTATATAACTACCCTCTTACTGAATATGAGTTTCTTTCTAAAATCAAAAAAAATTCACAGTACATTGTGATGATGTAAGGTGACTACTGCTTGCATGATTATTAAATCATATTAAATAATATTCCTTCTTTTTATTTTTTTTCTCTAGCAAGCTGTGTGAGTGTAAAAACATAGGAAGCCCTGGATCTTGGCTTGTGTTAGTATTACAAGCAGATTCATACTCCTAAAAAACCAAATGAAGTCTGGGTTGCACATTCCTGTAGCAAAAAAGCACCAAGACACTTCAATTCAGGGCATTTGGAAATAAATCCCAAACTGATTCTTCTCCCTGTTAAAGGCACTTCATGCTTTCAAAAAATTCCTACAGTTCCTTACCAACAGAGACCTGAAAGAGCCCACAGTCAGCTGTGAAATCCCAAGGGACTCCAGAGCTTTGATTCAGGCCAGGACAGTAACTCCAGTTCTCTGGGGCTCTGAAGGTGACCCAGCCGGGACTGCACTAGGATTTCACAATCCAGGAAGCCATCCATGTTCACAGTGTTCAGTTTATTCCTTCCAATCCTCATGACAAATATGCCAGCATATTCATCACACAACAGTTACTTCTTGAAAAATGCTGCACTGATCTAGATGCATTTCCCCATCAAACCCTTCCATTCCCACTTGGAGACAGCACCAGTCTTACCTGGGGTGTTTGACCTGGGCTGAATAACTTCGGCTGAAGCGAGAGTTAGCAGCTCTGGCCTGCAACCAGGACACAAATAATATGCTTATTGTTGACATAAATTAAATACTACTACCTATTATGACATGAATTGAAACGTCTGAATTTTTCTATTATGTTTTTCATACTTGTCAACATCCTACAGATATGCAAAAGATATTTTGAAATACTTGTCTGGACTGCAAATACTCACTTTATGATGTACAATATTTCTTTTGCTTATTTGGTAACTAGAGACCAAACACTTCACGACTTAATGAAACCAAGTGCTTGATTACACACAGGGTGTTCATTTGGACTCTTTCTTTAAAAACCCTCCATGTTTAGACTTACCTTTTGATCACAAATTTTATTCTGTTGCCCACTTGAATTATTTGTTCAAGGCAAGGGATTCCATACCAGGAGGGACTCCTAAAGGGGATGTTCTCTGGCAGCCCTTCAACATGAAGGTCAGTTGGATGGGCTTCAAATTTCTTGTATGGAACAGCTTTGGGCTCAGTGCTCCCCAAAGCCTCAGCTGTTGGAACAAAATACATCCAGTAACTGCACAGACTGGCCAATCAACCTTCATTAAAAGCTAGCTGATACCAATTCCTCAGGCTGTTGCAATTGTGATCTTAAAATCTGGTACAATGCAGGACATCTAAATCCAACAGAACTCAAGTCTCAGCACATCAAAAATGTAAAAAATTTGCCATATTATATGATGTTTCTGTTGGGCAGTCACAATACCAGACTGGAGATTACTGGACTGCTCACTGGGGCATAACACATTTGTTTCATCCAAAACTGTTAATCTATTATAGAGTATCATGAAAAATTTTATTCTAGCTCTTAAGAAGTCAACTATTTTTTCATATTGGACAGAACATAAAAACTCACCCAGAAATGTTTTAATACTAATTATGATGATATTGCAGTGGATATAAATTTAAGTAAATAGCTGTTTTATTCACCATCAGAGAAAAAAAATCCAAATAGGAAGGAATAGAGAGCAATTGGAAGAGCTGTATATGTAAGACTTATAATTCTTTAAACGATGAATTTACCTTGTATAAGCAGTAAACTGAAACATTCTTTTTCACTCAACTGCAAGAATTTTAAATACTTGAAAAAAAAAATCTGGACAAAGGTCTCATTCACATAGATGTTCAAAGGAAAGAATGAAAGCAACCTTCAAGAAATACAAAGCCATAGAAAAGAAAATATTAATACTGTACTCACCAAACTTTTTACAGAAAAGTTGATCTACCATCTTTCTTAATTTGGTGACTCTGGCACACCACTCCTCTTTCGCTGTATTTGAGACTGACACAGAACAAAACCAACAATCCTTAATTATTTTGATTATATTTTCAGTTTTTCAGTTTATGGGATGCATAATCATCCTGCATTTTCAGGTAACACATAAATGCTGTGTGTAAGAAGTATGGATTCAACTTGGAACTAGAAAAAAATTATAAAATAATGACAGAATACTAACGCTGGACAAAACTCCACTGAACCAGTGATATCACTCTTGCTACAAAACACACACAGCGTATTGGCCTGAAGAACTGCAATACTTTCATCATCCACCTCCAAACTGCAGATCGCACTTGGAGATGGGAATAGTTTTTCAATGGTTTCATTTCCTGAAGAATTATCTTGATATTCAGTGAGGAATTAGGCATGCATATGGGATGAACACTTGCTTTCAAGGGATCAAAGCACATATAATACAAATCACTTTTTTCTCCTGAATATGTCTTTGTGACCAACAAGTAAAGCTTCCCAGTCTCAAAGAAGACATTGGCCAGCTGCCACACCATGGGTTTAGTTGGAATGCAAAAGCAGTGACTTGTGTTCCATAACTGCACCTGACTGGGCTATCAGCATAAGCACCAGCTCACGCTTCTCCAGCTCTTCCTGAGATCTGACTGGTCTGTCTTGCAGCCAGTATCAGTCTTCTCAGAGTTTCAAGACTGAAGATGTTCCACTAAATCTTCCTGACCAGCCTGCTTCCCACAGGAATGCAAATGAAAATCTCTGACAGTCGAAATACAGGTTCCATACTCATCCCATTCCTTTCCTGCAGGGAACACAAGCTATCGGGTCCTATGGACACAGCAGGAATTGGACATGGAGCCACAAGGAGCTGAGAAAGCTGGGGCTGGTGCTCCCATAGCTCTGTCTCCTGAGATGGCAGTGGACACATGGAGCAGCAGAGTAGATAATGAGCTACTGGGAAAGAGGGAATCCAAACAGGAAGAAAACTGCAGGACAGGAGGCTCAGACAGCTGTTGTCTTCCGTGTTCTTTGGGATGTTACTGACAGTTTCCAGGGATGCTCTCTTCTCTTAGAGAGGATGCAGAGGTTACATGTAACTATCTCTAGTCAAGTGATAGTTGGTGAGGACAAGCAATATAAGCAATTGTTCAGAACTCTGTGCCAGAAAAATTGGTTATCACTGGTTACTTCATAATCAGTACAACCATATTAAAAATGACTAAAACAACAGAAAAAAGGGCTAATTTAAAAAGCCACAGAAGAGTCTAGTTAAGGGTAAGGCTCAGTTACTAGCCTAGCTATTATTTTTGTAGTCAAATTTTGTACTTGAAGGAACAGTAGGTTGTTAAGACTCAATACACTAAGCTAACTTATACTTCAGGAAAAGTTTAATTCCTGCACACACGTTAAACAGACATTCCTATGGTATAACTGCTTTGCTTAATTTAGATATTTAATATTCACTTTATTACAGTCTTTGATATACTTTTTACAACAGTGTGAGTATCTAATACACATAAAGGTGCTGCACTAGTGCAAACACTACTATCTATGTGCTTGTGTTGTCTGAACTAACGACTTCTCTGGTTTTACTAGAACAGTTCAACCAGGTTGATGTTGCCAGTTAGCACCTTGGAGTTGGGAGCAATTTGTTCATAACTGTTGTTTAAGGCATACAAGCTTTTAGCACTTGGTTTAATTTGACAGCTAAAAAAAATGCCCTGAAGCCCCAGAGATAACAGAATTCAACTGAAGAGAAAAACAAATCTGGGAAAGGGATTTAACAACTAATGCCCATGAAAAAGTACAATTCTTTCAAAACTTGATTTTTTTTCCATGCTGAACTTCTCTTTACCAACTTGAAGGGAAATGAGTTCATGGGTGCAATTCCTGAAGTCTTATTTTCACATGGTCATTTTTTCTACCTTTGGATGGGCGCTCAATGGAGACAAGACATGTAAGAGCATTCATCTGCTGAAAAGTATTCCTGATGGGAAAAGTGGTTGGAATGCATGATCTTTGCACCACTATGTGAAAATGTAGCCCCATTACCCAAGGAAATCAGATCCTATCATAATAAATGACACTATGTTCCCTGCCAAATTTCAGTTAATCTAATTTTGGAAAATCCCATATATAAGCAGTTATTCCATGGCACCGAGTTTCTCTATCAGCTGTGGAAATTGCTGCCTTTTCTCTATATCTCAATAGACTAACAACTAGCTAGCTCATTGTTTTTCCTTCCACCAAGCTGAATCAAATCCATTGACAGTGTTAGTAACACTAACTTGGATAACCAATAAAAAACTCTATAGCTAAAGAAAATTTAAAATCAGAGAAACTGCTTGCAGTGCATTATTTGTAAAAGCAAATTGTAGCCACCACTGAGACTGACAAATGGGAGTTATGATACAGCACTCGCACAACTCACACATTTGAAAACCTACCTCCTGAGACTGTTTTATCCACTGGAACATCTGTCGAATTCAGAAGTTCATGCCTGAAAGATTTAAGATACATGTTCCAACAGTGACAGACACTTTGAGAAACTAGCCTCCAGTTACAGCCTCAAGTTACTACCTATTGAAGGATCAAAACCAAAAAACCTCCCAGGGGACATCAAGATCCCCCCAACACTAAATTCCAATTAACACCTAAGTATCCACATGGCTGGAACCCTATTGACAAAACAGTTTTCATGCCCGATACCTGTATCTGCCAGAGCTTTAACATTTCATGGTAACATACAGGTTCCATTAAACTTACCTCTGAGTTCTAAGATGTACTTAATCAGAAAAAAAGATCCAAATCAAAAATTTAACCTCTAAAAAAGCAAGCTTCTGTTTCTGAAATATATCTAATTTTATCCACAGTTGAACAAACAAAAAATTAAACATTCTGATATTTCTCACAGAGCCAAACTAGTTTTTTAGCTGCTCTGGTTACACATTCCAAAATCAATGAACACCATAAATTAATCTCTGTTAACAACTAACATATATTTGACAAAAGCAGGTGTCAGCATTGCATAAATAATTAAATCTATGTATGATGTCTGATTTTAAGTGAGACAAAAGGTAGATCTACACTTCTTCCTCTTTTCTAGTTATCTGAAGCATTACAGTGATGGAAACTGACCATGTTCCTCTCAAATGTAAGCAACTAGCACCCATTGTAATGGCAGCATGCACAGGGGCAGGGGCTGTCACTATCCCCAGTTCTGAGCCTGACCATTGCAATCAGCAGATTCCTGTCCATTTCAAAAACTCTTGGATTAGGCCCTACACCACTGAACACAGGAAAATGTCAGCTGTTACTCACTGAAGCTTCCTCTAAACTTCAGTCAGTCTCCATCTGAGGTCTCTTTCATGTACACTCCCTGATCTACCTCCAGACACACCAAGGACACACATCTGGCTAAACCACAGGAACCAGTAGCTATGTGTTGGCCTCAAGCTTGATCTGGGAAATGCTTTACACAAATACAGCCATAGACACCTTGATACAACATTCCACCAAGGAAAAAGAAAGCATAAGCTGAAATTAGGCCAGGATCTTAAAATAGGATCAAATATCCCAAAGTCAATGGCTTTCAATAGATACTGCAGCTGCAGAGATCTAAACAGTACAAAGAGATCTGCCCCTGACAAGAAGTCCATCATATCAAAGAGATCTGTCCAGGGATCTCTCCACCACCACTCTAAGTGTTCCAGTGGTCTGATAAGCTGAATTTATCAAAGTGAACATCAACTAAAAACTACTCCTTAGTACTGCAAATGAATATGCCAGTAGAAACCAGTTTGGAATTCCTGGAAGAAAAATGAAGCAAAGTGGAACAAGCAGAAAACAGTAAGTACTGTAGAGGGGAAAAAAAAGCAGAATTCCTTACTTTTTAATCACAAACCGGATCCGGTCCTTTGCTAGAAGTATCCTCTCCAGCCGGGGAATGCCATAGGTGGATGGACGCCTGAAGGGAATCCCTTCTGGCAGCCCTTCAACATATAAGTCTTCCGTATGTGACTGGAAAAGTGGGTACGGTATAGACACTGGACCTTCTGCTTTTATAGCTTGAGCTTTAAGGAAATAGGAGAATAAAAACATTAGACTACCTTGTGTCTCTACTCAATTACCTGTTTCATATCACTCTGGTAAATGCTATAGTTAACATATAGAAAATAACCCCTCAGCACATTTAAACATGTAGGCATTCATGTTGTGAGGGATTGTTTTTGTTTAATAGCAAAATCACTCTGAGTCACAGTAATCAAGATGCAGCCCTGCGTATGTATGCAGATCATGCTCTTTTTTTTAAATGCAAACATTTATTAACAGTGACTGCACCTGTTAGGGTGAAGATTCTCACTATTTTGGTTTTGCTTAACAGAGTATTTTGAAAGATGAAGTTATCTAGATTTAATTAGTCTAGATAACCAAGCATGTTTGGTTTATACTGGTTTATACTACTGGCTTACAAGTCATTAATGCTTTGGAGTAGGGGCACACATCCCTGTGGTGCTGACCCTTTAGTGGACCTTAGAGAGAACACAGCAACAAGCTGGAGAAAGCAATTCCTTTTTTAACTTGTCTTGAATTGTAACATGTAACTCTATTTCTAAAGGGAACATTCGCAGCTTCCCAGGAGAAATCCTTGACACAGAATGTAAATATGAAAGATGTTTCGGTAAGGTATTTTCCTTGACCAATGAAATAGCATTGTCTTTGTTTGTTTTCATATTTTGTGAGACTGTGCTGCAGAGACAGAGACACAGTTGGACATAGACAACCCCTTCTGCTAACATGGCTGGAGAGAGAAAGTTTGCTCTCTGTTCTTGATAATAAATAAGCCTTCTGAAAAATCCTAAGAACATGGAGTCAATTTGTGAACAAGTCCTAGAATAGGGCTTCATCGTTCCCACACATCCCTTCTTTTTAGTGAATTCCTAAAGTTTCCATGTATTTTAGAAATCCAAAGAACCACTAATGAAATAAACAATACACTTCTAACACTACTGAAAAAAGCATGGCCCTACTAATGATATCTTTGAAACAAGTGAAAAGCAAGTAACTGACTCTGATGCCTTAGGTTTTAACTTCTATATTTTTCAAATCCTGTACTGCTACTGTAACTCTGAAGTTTTCTGTAGCTTGTTAAATGCTGTTCTCTGTGCTAAGATAGACATAACAAAACCTCTAACTTGCTCTTCAAGGACATCCAGAAACAAGAACTGTAAACCATCATCTTGGGAAGAGGGGGGCAAGCTGGGGGAATCACATAATTGTCTGGGTTCTGGTTGGTGAATTTATGTTGTTATAAAAGTGTAAAGCACTCATGACCTGGGGTCTTCCATTTTGGGATCCACTGAGGCAGGACTTCTGGGGCCCAAAGTGTGCACCTGAAGGCCTTTCAAATAAATACCACCTTTTTTCCTTTATTCCTGTCTAGTCTCTGTTTCTAGGTAGCCATTTAAGGCATCAACTCAGCCACAGCTGGAAAATAACCTCAACTTATTCCTTTAAGTTATGAGAATCTCACTATTATCAATACACCTATCAGGCTGGCAAATGCTGGAGAATGACATGAGTTTGCAAACACCAAAAGGGCTGATTTCTTTATACTCACAACAGGCCATGTGACAAGAATTCTCTATTACCATGTGACTGGCCTGCAAATAGTTTGGTATGTTCTGCTGTTTTGATATGGAAATTAGATGCAAAAAATTATTTGAGGTGAGAAAAACCAAGCTAAGGCCAAATTAGAGTACAGTGATGTTGTGGCAGCATTTCTGAAAGTAAAACTACTTAGGGCACCTATTCAAGCAACTTAACATAATATCCAAGTGGCCCATGGTTCAGACATTGTCTGTGCAATATGCTCTCTGTAACTGTGACCCAGCCAGGGGCTGGGCGATGGAGGAGAGCAGGGTCCCCGAGCCAGCTGGATGCTGGTGGGACAGCTCTGAAGCATAGAGCAAACCCCCCTTGTGAGCCAAGGTGAAGAGAAGGCTTTCCCTTAAAGCAGTGCATTGCTATGTCAACCCCCCCTGCCTGCTTGGCCTGTCAGTCCTCCACACTCTCTCTCCTCCCCTTGTCTTCCTTACACGTACCCCGGTTCTGTTCCTCCCACTGGCCTGTTGGCCAACCCATTCCTCCTCCCCCTGGGCGGGTACCTCCCTGCCACTCTTTCCTGAACCCTCCCTGATCCCTAGAACCTTCTCCCTTACTCAACCCACCGTTAAACCCTGTCCCTTAGTTCCACCCTTACCTTGTTCCTGTTGGCCCTTGTACCCTGATCCCTCCTATGTACCACCTCCTAGCCCTCATCCCATTGAACCCTGTTCCTCCCTGCCCCATATACTTAAACCCCTGCACACCTTGCTCTGGGGGGATTCATCATCATCACCTGCCTTTGTCCCTGAATCCTTCCACAAGCCTAACTGCAATAAACATCACCGTGGAAACTCACACGAAGGCCTTTCCCTACTCTTTACCTCCGACACAGATAACCAACTATCTAGTGTGCATGTGTGATTGTGTGTGTGCATGTGACACCTGCTGAACTGCTCAGTAAAGAGACTCTTCCGGAAGGTTGTGGCACCTCACCACTGACACCCCACTTTGCACCACAACAGCTCTCATTAACTTGCAAATTCTTAAATGAAATAAAACCATTTAGATGTTAGAGGTATTTGGGTAACACACTTTTTCAACCACTTGAAACCAAAGTATTTCTAGAGATGCTTATCACAAAAAGGGGAAGCTTTGAAAACACTGAATCCTAAGTCTTCTATTTTGACCAGAATCAAGTGCCAAAATCGTAGAAAACTGCAAGAAGAATGGTGTTTCAACTGGTAAATATAAGATGACCAAAACTAGAGACAGAGAACAGATTCGGAGAGATGGACACGAACCTGAAGATGACTCCTAGAAAATACACTAATGAAACCCTATTCAAACCTGTGCCAAAGGAGCTCCAGAGTTATGTTGTGCATCACACCAGCCCTTCATCAATGTAGATTTTCATTCTAGTCAGGTACCTCTTTCAAGAAATTAACAAAATTTTTTCTCAGCCCTGAAGGTTATTGTGGTACCAACAAATCCAGGAGACAAGCCTCAGGGCAACAGATCAAGAACATCACTAAAATCCAGATCCTTACCCAGCATAAAGTAAGAACAGCTTCAGAGTAACAAAATTCTGCCTGTTTAGATAAGTAACTAACAACAAGTAAATTTTCACATTTGAGAGTCTTTATTTCTCTTAAATCAGCAAATGTTTTAGCCAATACTGTTAAGAGTGCCTAAGAACAACATCTGCACTGAGGCTTCTTAGATTTGGAATCTCACATTTTTGCATAGAAATCCTATTGAATAAAGGCTTTATTTTTATAAATTAGTCTGTATATGTGAGTCAGTAAAAGGAAATCCCACTTAGTTTTCACCTAAAACACAAAGCTATATTTTCAGACATGTCAGTTGCAATAGATTACGGTAACCAACAATGCTAGAACACTTAGGAGCTACAGAAGCCAAATTTGAAGACCATTCTGGGAATTCTGGACAAACATAACTCATTTCTGTAAATGGGAGACTGCATGGCCATACAGATAGAAAGAGATAGTCTGATAAGAAATTGTTTTGTGAATCAATGAAATGTTGCCATCCACAGGGAAAAGGAGATAATTTTTAATACACTATGGCCTGCTATGGAAAGTCAGGAATAACTCAGCACTCAACAGACTCTACAGGAGATTTTTAGGCTGGTGTTGTGGGTAGCCCAAAATGCTACTGCATTCCATATGTATCTGTGACCAAAAATTGTTACTGTCTCTAAGACCTTGCACGAAGAAAACAAAACGGGCAGTGGCAGGTGCCAGACACTCCCAGGCAGCTTGGCCTCTTTTTGTCTCCTGGTTTTTGCCTCTCTGGTCTCTTGCTCTTTGCCTTTGGCAGAGAAGCCCTCTCTCTTGCCATTTGACTTTCGGCGCCTTGACTTTGTTTCCTTGACGCTGGCAACAGTACCAACTCAGGAACTGCACTGTGCAATCAAAAACTGTTTCAGAGTGAATTTTTCAACTCCTGCTCCCTGCTCAAGCAGCATGGGGGCTAGAGCCAGCGGGGCCAGGAGGCTGCTGTTGCCACTGCTTGGGAAGACCATCGCCCCTCCCCGCAAGGCACCAGCAGCTCGCAAACAGCAGCACCAACACCAGTGCAGTTCAGAGAGTGGCAGAAAGAGGCAGTGAGACAATGCCAACACACAACGAAGTAGAGGTTGACATTGAGGGGCCAGAGTTCCACAGGAAACCCCAGGATTCCCATCTGCCACTAGAGCTACTTCATAAGCTCCTCTCTTCCCAGGAGGGTTTGCTGCCATTGTCCCTCTGTGTTTCCAGCCAAAATGTTGGTTATGGTGGCTGCCATCTTGGAAGGGGTGTGCATATCCCACCGTTCTGGATTTCCCACTGTTGCCATGGTCTTTCAGAGATTTAGCAATTTTGTACCTAATTTACTCTTGCTTATTGCTGGTTGCTGTTTTGCTTATTATTGGACTGTTATTTTTTCACTTACATCTATTAGTGTTCATTCCTTATTGCTGGAAAGAGATTGGTTAATACCATAAGGGGAGGCAACTCACACCATAGTGAATACCTCTTAAATTGTCTTAAACCAACTTAATTTTCTTAAACCAACTTTGCTACATGCAAACATCAAAAGCAAAATTAAAGCAATTTACTAAGAATTATGTTTTTTTCTAGAGCAATTAAAATACAGTGAATCAGATTCAGAACTGTATTACCTTGGTGCAAGTTGCTTTCAGCAGGCTGTTTAACTGTCAGCTGATAGTCACACCCCAGACATGTAGGAACTCCAAATCACAAGGTCTATTTTGAAAGCACTTCCACTTTTTGTGGCAGAGGAACACCAGCATTTATTTTTACATCTTTGCTGATGCTGTTTTAGTTTGTGATATGTGGACACAAAATATATCTAATTGCAGCATTTGGAGACAAATTTCAAAGTCTAACACATCTGCTGCTTTTTCTTTCCAAGAGCCATTAACATATATAATTTTTGCTTCACTGCAAAACAATCATAATCAAAAATGAACCATCAGTGAATGGCAGCCTCTCTTTAGTACCATTCTAAAGATTCTTTCACTTAAAGATTCAATGTAATTAAAGAAAAAAGGACAGTTCTCTCAAATGGGGGTGCCCAAGATATGTGAGCCTGCAGGTGGTTCCAGGAGACTTAGCACAACTGAAAAATAAAATCAAGTTTCACACTTTGGTGCCAAACACACGCATCCCATTTTCAAATTACTCTGCTCATCAAAAAAGGTACTTTCCCCAATTTTATGTCCTCTAACAATATTTAGAGGTTCTTTGGTTCTGTCAGTTCTGGTGTGCTCTTGAGCCAACAACAAGATGCATGCCAAAGAGCAGTCTGTCACTTACAGTGATAAAAGACTACAGGCAATGGCTTGGACAGGTGTGTAACACATACCATATCTTTTTTCAAACAGCTCTTCAACTTCCTTTCTCAAGTCTGTAATTCGCGAATTCCATTTGTCTGCAAAGAAAACAGAGGAGATGTCAGACTACAAACAAAGCTGACAATCTCTTGTAAAATCTGTTACCACTAAATGGAATATGCAGTGTGTATTTTTACTGCTCATTTGCAAACAGGTGCCTGCTGAGTACAGTACAGACTACAACTTAGAATACATGGATACATTCAGAAAAAAAGAAAAGTACAGAATAAAATGTTTAAGATTACTTCCCAAACTTGTATATTAAATGGAGTTCAAAAGCCCACAACACAAACCAGATTAAATTCACTTCCAAAAACGGTTTCTCTGTTTGATGGTTCAGTCAGCAGCTCTTGCTGCCACCAGGGGGTAAAGGCAGTTTGTAGCCACTGTTGATAGTTATCTAAATTTGGGTGCTGAAAAGCTTAATTAATGAAGCTTGACAAAGCTTACAGAAAGTACATGAAGTTGTTTTGGTGCAAATCTGTACAACTACCTGGCTCTGCCAGGAGGCATCTGCCATCCTCTACCTTAATCCAGTATTTCTCCGAGTCCTGGTGTTGCAAAATATCCCTATAAATTCTATTTCTGAAAGGAAATACAGCTGCAAGACAGAATTTATCCAAATCCAAACCTGTCCTCCATGGAGAGCTGGATTGAATGGCAGAATTTTAACATCTAATTTTAACATCTGATTTTCTGCCTGTAACAGAGCACACATTTTTACTGATTTTTGTAGTATCTCCATGCTTTTACAAAAATCCCACAACTCTTTTGTAGACGGTACAGATGTTGTCTGGCCTTCTAAGAAAGAGTTAAGCAAGTGTACTTACAACTTTTTTCTTACCCCGAAGACTTGAAGCTAGTAACTTCAAAGATCAAAAAATTAGGCCATCCAAGCTATTAATCACTTCCAATTGTCAAAAAATTTTTGTATCAGACAAGACAAAGGACCAAATTTTGAGTCCATATCAAAAGGAGCTTAAATATTCATTCTCAGACCAACGTACACAACTTTGGGGTCCATATTTAAGCTTTTATTTTTTTTAATGTATTTTCATGAATATCAACAGGATAGAACACTTCATATGTAGGCAAGAATCAGGGAAAAGGGTGTTTTGCCATGCTGCCTTGCACTCACAGATAAACTCTTTATTCTAGTTTCCTGGCAGATAATCTACATTAATTAACCTGTTTATATTTTGAAATTACATCTTTGTGAATATACAATTACTTCTGCCACCCTTTTACTGCTACCCTGTACTGTACAGTTTTTAATGTGATTAACACATCTTGAGCTCGCTGTTTTCTACTCCTGTGTGACTTTGACCGTACAATATTTCCCCTTTTAACTGCAGATACAAATCCAGATTAATCTCTCTCTGATTTCAGCACAACCACCAACTGTATTTTCTGTTGACCAATGTAACAATAGATTAACAGCAGTTTTGCCAGAAGAGTCAGGAAAAGATGAGCCAGAATTGGCTGATCTAAAGGGCTTTACTCCTCCTTTACTCCACAGAGCTGGTGAACACCCATGGACAGATGTGGAAGGGTTTCTAAAGGCACTTGTGTGACTCCAGAGTGGAACCCAGAGGAAAATGTCAAGATCTGAGATCCCTTCAGTTCATCAAGCTCTGAGGCAGACTCAATAAACAATCTCCTCTAAAACTCAGGCTAGTTTTCATCAGAGGGAGAAGAGGCAGAAAGAGGCAGAAAGAAAGTCATACCATACTACAAAGAAACCATATAAATAATACTGTTCTGCATATTGGTGGGTGCTGCAATTTTAGGAGAAGCTGCTCCCACCCAGCCTGGTCTACCTCTCCTCCTCAACAAGTTTGTGAGAATGTTCCTACATAAGCCATTAAGCTTCAAGGCTTCATTTTTCTCAGTTTCCAAATCCCACAATCACTGGCCAAATATACTATGTGGATCTTTTCCATCTACTACACTCTAGTCTCTCTCCCTCCAGTGGAAACACTACAGGGATTAATAATCAAATACACCACATTACTGACATTTTAATTTGGAATGGTGGATATACACAGAATAGGCAATTGGAAAAAAGTAATAAACTGGCTCACATTTTGATCTGCACATTGGTTTTTTAGCTTTTATATTTTATTAGTAAGTTGGACTACAGAGATATTTCAAAATTCAGAGGGTTTATAAAGTAATCAATGTGATTTTTTAATCTGACTGTGAGCATTATTAACCCCTTGGACCCTAACCAAATACTGTAAAAACATTCTTTTGTCACACACTTTGTGCTCATGCAGCAAAGTTGAAGACCTACCACAATGCTAAGCTGACATTCTGAAAAGCAGGTTACTTTTCCTGTGGGCACGAAGACAGATGGTGGCTTCCTTCTATTCTTATATAAACACCTTATGATATATGAGAAACATCATCCCAATTAAATAATCCTGAAAACTTTCCCCATCTGTTCATGCTATGCCTTTCTCTGTTGCTTGGGATATGTTCCAGAAAACACCCAGCAGGGGCAACCTGCACAGCGCACATACATTGATGCTTAGGTACTAGGCACACACCTATCCCTAGCGCCACGCCACAGTGAACACTGAGGAAATAAAAGGGAAAACACAAAGCTCAGCATGGAACAGAGCAACTCCAAGAGTGCTGACAAACCTGTGCTCAACAGTGTGCTAAAATGGGAAAAAAACACATACTTCATACATACTGTCATAGTCAGACAACAAGGGGACTTTTTTCCCACTAAAGCTGTTTAACACAACTGCAAGAAGCAACTTGAAGCTTCTGAGCTTCTTTTTATAAAATCTATTAAGAAAGAAAAAAAATTGGGAAAAGATTTTTACTAACAATGTACATTCCTTTCAGCAATGATATTTTTAACCTCAAATAGTCAGCTCAGAATTTTTTTCAAATCTAACCTCACTTCTCAAATATTATCAATTACTATCAAGCATTTTACCAGACACTAGTTAAAATTATTTTGCTTTCCACTTTGTTTTCTTGTTTTCACATAACTAAGAGCAAAGCTCATTATTCTCAGGCCACTTCAGGTACCTGTTCAATCAAGACACACAGAAAGGACCTACAACTCAAACATCTTAATCTCATCACAGTTATGTAAAATACTGGAAGTCCTTATCAGATGAGACAGATTTCTTTCTCAAGAGTCTATTCTGTTTTCTGAGTGCATGTATCTCTGTCATTCTGCAGCTATTCATGAAAGATTAACCACCTCCTTTCTCCTATCCCATTATCTAATATTGGAGTTCAATAGTAAAGGAGCAAATTCTTCTGAAATGTCCAAACAGCATCACTGACACAACCACAACCACTCTTTTTTAACTAGAGCAAATTAAGGGTCTTTCTCCAAAACATCTCACATTCATTTTGTGTTTTAATAAGATCTTGCAATACCATAGAGACATGCCACTTTCTGTATGTCAACTTCAAAATGCGTATAGGAGGAAATATCCTCAATACAATTTACGAAGCTCAGGAGTAAAGATATCTGAATAATCTGTGAGATACAAATCACTGTAATCCAGCTGCACACAGGCCACCTCAAAATAAAATTTTCTTGAAAACAGCACAGAGAGAAGATGATGACTAAGTCACCTCAGAGCAAAACACTGAGCAGGTAAGTCCTGAGATAGTCTAAAAATGGTGATTATATATTGAAAGCTCAATTAAAACTTCTGTCATCCTAATATTTTATTCCCTTTGCTCTCCATCTGCAATCAAACTCATTGTTTCTTCATTTCCAAAACTGCAGGCATTCAAAGATTAGGTGATATTTTCTGCTGAGGGAATGTATCTAACAAAAGCTCCTGCAGCATCAACTCCTCAATATTCTCCTCTAGTAATGCAGTCTTTATGTTCTCCCAGCCATACAAAACAACAGATGATACATGTTGAATGGCCTTTTGGTATTCATGATCTTTTAAGAAAACAGCTCGTAAAATTTCAGTGATTTATGCTAAAATTCACATCTGTCATGCAAAAAACATGTTAGAAGGAATTCCATAAGAATTTTTCAATTGATTTCAATTTCCATAACACCTACTGAAAATCTCAAATACTGTGCCAAAAGACATATTACAACAGTATAGAACCTTATACAAGCAGAAAGATTAATGATCTATGTGTCCAGAAACCAAACCAAACCACAGAACAAAGTAAAGGTACAGGACTGCAAAAAGTCCCATGCGAACCATCTTTAACCAGAGTAAACTCAAGTGCGTGGATGCATTTCTGTGGAGAACCCAACATAAGGCATCATGAAAGAACACTAGATCCAGTACCAGAAGATAAAGATCCCAGCATTCTGTGTGTCTATTCAAATATAAAAAAAACCAGACATGGCCTATGATGATGATTATATGGAGTGATGCATTTTTTCTTTAAATGGTTTGTTCGGTTCACCCCCAAATGTATGATTCATTCCTAAATTGTAACCCTACCCCTAAGTTGTTGCCTATTACCCCTTCCTCGACGCTGGATTGGTTTGTGTCACCTAATCCCTCCTGCCTACCATTCCCATTAGTCCCTCACATGTGTTCTCCCCCTTTACTCCTCCCCTATCAGTATCCCATTGGCCCAAGCCTTGTATCCACCCCCACNCCCACCCCTATAAGTATCCCATTGGCCCAAGCCTTGTATCCCCCCTTTTCCCCGAACTCAGGGATATGCTGCCCCCAGGCCCTGTCGCTGATAACCAAGATAAAAAGTGCAGGGGCATGGCAACTGCTGCAATACACCTACACAGAGCCGATGACTCTTAAATAAAGGCTTGCCCTGGTATGTCTCGCTCCTGCAGCAAAAAATTACCCAAAACCTTTCCATAA
>VZTN01009130.1:0-45044 GCA_013400515.1 Erpornis zantholeuca | reverse complement strand
AAATTCAGATATATGACTAAATACTGGGTTTGTAAGTGCCTCATCCTAAATGTACCCTCTGCAAAGGAATGAAGCTGCTATTACCTTTTCTCCCTGCAGTCCTTTGGAGAGAAATACTATTGGAAAAGCACACAGCTGTTTCAGTGACAGGCAGGGGAAGAATGGAAATCCTAGTTCTGAATCCAAATTAAAAAGGCACCAGATTGAATCTCAGCAGTATTGCATTTGTGGCACTAATTGATTTACCTCCTAAAGTACTTAAACTGTTCCACTATCTTATTTAGAGATGATTTGAGATATTCTGAACAATTATTCTTTGTAGGATGCAGAGAAACTTCATTATTCTCTGCAACTTTCAAAAAAAACCCCAGGAAATCCCTCTTGCATTTTCCTTTTCTCACAAGTTGTTCTGGACGTATGCTTCATCAATGCTAGCTGTCCTGGTGTGCAAATGTTGACAGTTTGTATTGCTTTTTCCTGTTAGAAAAATAATACATTATAAAGATAAACACAATTCACTAGAGGCTGTTCCTACCATGTCTGATTCTTTACCCCTGCATAATAAAATAATACATTTTGGCCATTACTGCTGTCTCTTACTTGTCTATTTTTGTGCAGGTTACTTGGGGACATCCCCAAGTCTTTGCTTTCTGTTACCCAATTTAGTCCCAACTTCACCAGTGGAAATTCTAAGGATCAGGGAAGGATTTTTTTACACATAGCAGCTTGTGACATAACTTACAATTTTCATCAAGCCTAATTCAGAAGGAAATGCAAAATAAGCCAATTGCCAAACTTTTTCCATCTCTGAAGATCTCCCATTTCACAAGAATGGAGGGGTCTAACATACAGAAAAATTGATTAGGAGACTTTGAAAGGATATGCCGACTACCACTAGAAAGATTATCTCAGTATAGGACAGTCAAAACTACACAGTTTTGTAATTTGCAGATTGCTCTGCTTTGTGAGGCTGTAAACTCTTTTATGACTGAGACTTATGTATTCAACACTGAATATATTCAGTCTTGTAGGAACATATTCAGAGTTGTCAAAGTGTGAAGGCCTCTCAGATATATGGAAATAAAGTAGAGTGCGGGAAACAATAATTAAATATTGGTTCAAACAAGCATTTAATGTGAAATAACAAAACACTGGCTGTTAGTGTTTAACACAAGATTTGGCTAATGTCAGCAAAACCATGAGAAGGCACTGAACTACTGAGGAGAAAATTCATTTAGCTAAATTTAGAACCTCCTCGAAATGACAGAAACTCCCATTAATTTCAACAGAGCCAAGATTTCATGCAGAGCTCCTAAATTTAGTGCAGAAATTGAAACATTCATAATTAGCAAAATGGGAGTTCTGAAATGGTGGGAATGGCTTTATTTATTTGCCCACTAACTTTTATTTCACTGTAATTTGAACAATCATTCATTAGGGGAATGGTTCATGTGTTTCCCAAGTTATTTTCTTAAATTTTCAGAAGATTTTTGAGGGAAGATTCCTCAAGACTTGTGCAGCTGATAGGAGGATTTCAGTGCACTTCTTTAATCAATAAGTGGTAAGCTTCCTTCAAAAATCTGTTTTGATTTTCAAAGAGCTGACGACAGTCTGTTCCCTGCACCAAAGTAGAGAAAGAAGCATACATCCTTTTTCAGTGTAAGAAAAATGTAGATCTACATTTTCATTCATTCATGCCTGGCTTCCACCCAAACACCAGAAAGGATTTCTTGTTTCCTCCGTCAATTGTAAACCGGAACGAGCTTGTATCTTGTTCCTCTTGAGAAGGCAGCTGTCAGGCAAATGGTTTCACAAAAAATAATGCTTGTGCATACTCTGCAGTCAGCCCTAATCTGTACGTCCACAAACTGTAAATTGTGCAGAACTGGATCTCTGTCAGCTGACTTCTTGCAGGCAGAACTGTTAGCTTCAATTAAGAAAGTACAAACACAAACACCAAACCTGCTGACTGGCCTGTATGCAATTTCACCTTCTTTGGGGCTTTTTTTTTGTGGATGAATGAAGGCCTTGAATGGTTCAGTGAATCTTCTCATCTTGAGTCAAGTCATATCAAAGGCTAGCTACATAGCTGTGGAACTTTGATAAGCTTAATACTGGAATATTTTAGGAAATATCGTGACCGATAGCAAGTACTTAAAGAGCCCTCCACTTATTCTAAATTTAATGCAGCCATGTTAACCTCAAGAGACTGCTCAAATGAAGGGCAAACTTGCTTACATTATAGATAGAGGCCTTTAATAGTGGGAATGTTGTCTTCACATGTGGTTACCCATATTGCCTAAGTAGTGATGTCTAGGATGTGCTCCTTCTCGCTCTTACCTCTGGTTGGAAGTGAGCTGAGTCACTGGTGACTGAGCAGTTATGAAACAATCAACATAAATGATGTCTTATATTCACACAAGTATATAGTCATAATATTTTTCACAAGAAAAATATACAAAGTGAGGAATAAATGAAAAGACTGTTTTGAGAGCTGTGTCTCCAGCACCACCCAGTCACACAAAGCTTTAAGGCTATGTATAAAAACCAGACATGATTGGCTGATGCTTCTTTTTGTATATCTTCCTCGATATTGCTCCTTAATTTATTCTCTTTCCTTATCATAATTTCTCCACTGGAAAGGAAAAAAAAAGGCATTTCTGGAGTAGAAAGCTGCATCTATATTACAGTATATAAATTCTCCAGCTATCTGTTGTGTTGCTGAATGCACTGANCTCTAGGATATATCTAATTTGGGATATCATGTGCTAGTGAAATAGAGATTCATACAGAAGTGTCTCATAAATAACTCACAATTCCCTCCACATTTGGTCACTACACTTGCCTACTTTGCCAGGGCATTCAGAAGCTGCTGAACAATTCTTTCCTTTGCCATGGTAAACTGAGAAGAGAAGCCTCTAGGAAGGTCTGCCACATGCTGACTGGGAAAATGAGGCTTTCAGAAGTCCCCTTTGTCCTTCACTCACCACTCACCCATCCCACTTTTCAGAGCATGGCAAGTGGTTCGTTGTTGTTTTTCTTTTTTTGTAAAGTGCTAAAGCAGGTCTTTGTCATCTTATCCTTTCCTGTATGCTTCTTTTAGCAGAGAAATAATCCAGTATGAGGAGGAAATATCTGTTTGTATGAGTTAGTTCCTTTCGCCAACCTGGCTGAAAGGGCCTCTTCCCCTTTTTTATTTACCCAATTGCTTAAGAAAATTTACATTCTCAAACAGAAGTTTGTTCTTTGTTCTTTTGTTTGCCTTTATGGAGAGTCTTCAGCAATTTTAAAGCTTAGCTTTCTAATTATAGTTTCCATGTACTAAAAAAAAAAAAACCAAAAAAAGCAAGCCAACAAACAACCCCAAACTTTTGTTGTTGTTCCTCTTTTTCTAAAAAAAAAATAAAATTCCTTCAGTCATCTTAGGATAATAGCTCAAAAACACATGCACAGTATCAGTAGTCGCTTTTAATAATCTTGGATTTATATTTTAGGTAACTAGAAAGAGCCAGATTTCAAGGTAGAACCTCTGCTCTATCTATCCTCTGAAGCCTTCAACACTCTTAGGATGCTTGGAGAGAGACCATGCTGGACATGATTTTAGGTCTAGAGTTTCCTCTTCTACAAAGTTTGAGAGGATGCCAAAGAAGCTGTGCCTGGTCCTTGTGGTCTTGGACTACGACAAGTCCCAACACTCAGCTGGTTTCTGAACCAACAGCAAGGTGGGGAAAGGGCAGAATCTATGTTTAGGATACAGACTCTCGTCTCCTGTCTGTGTAGCTCTCTCTGCCCAGGCCACACTAAGGAGTTCAAGGATTGTAAGCCCAATATCCAACTGACTTTGCTGAAAAGGTAGAGGAAGTGGTTAGTTACCCCTGTATCGCTTTTCATGAGTGGAAGACATCACCACTTCACCTGTAAAAGAAAGGAAGACAGGTTTCTTAGTTGGTGTTTTTACAAGTTATATAAAAGTTTTTCTGCTAGCAGGGTTTCTCTGAGGTGCTGTGATATTCACAGCAGTATGGGGATATATGCTGTGATATTCACAGTGGTATGGGGAGCCAGAGGAATTCGATTGTGGTTGAAGGAGAATCTGCCCACCTGAACCAAGCTGAAAGCGGTTTATTATCCATTGGGAATGGTCACTAGCACATACTGACCTCTGAATCATCCACAGCTGTTACCTTCAGAAGTGCTGTTCCTTCAAATCAAGCCTGTATTGGGCAGTTGCATGATGGACGGGACACAGGCTTGTTTCTTTTAAATTTAGATTCCCCAAAAGTGGATGATACACTTCTGAAAGGAGCAGAGAGAGGCACTGCTTAGCTACTAGACCAGCAACAAACCTGATATAGGCCATACCAGGGATGTGCACGTCTCAATTCCAAAAGCTGGTCTGTATTGACACAGAACTAGCAGCATGTTTCAGACCTTGCACTTCTAACTGATGAAAAATCTGACACCTCTGCAAGTGATGGTGTTCCTGTTCTTGAAGATAGAGGATAGAGGCATCACATGTCACAGCATCATGTTGCCTTTCCACATTTACCGTATGCTTTGTCATCACATCAGTGTCCTGCTTCAGAGCAGGGCGTTTTATCTGGGAATGAACCTGGAATTCCCACCCCTAGGAATGCACAGAATGAGCCTGGTAGACTAGGTTACTCCTAAAATGAGTCATGTTTCTCCAAGGATGCATGTAGTAGAAGGGATTACATTGCGGTGATGGGTGCCTCAGATATAGGCTAAAGATGCAACTGCACCAGCAGGAAGGGGTGCATCTCATCTCCAAAACTAGTCCTGCTTACTGCCTTTGAGGAAGGGCAGGCTCAGAGTTGCTCACTGCAGACCTGTGAATTTGTGTGTCTTAGAGACTGCTCATTCTCTGGTACATTTTGGAGCAACTGGAAATATTTCCAGGACAAAGCATGTGATGATGAGAAGCATTCAGAAACACAGATGTGTACCCTACACATCCCTCACCAAGACTCCAGCCAGCAAATTCAACAGCTGCTGTCCTCCTTCCTGTTCCTTAGGCCCTTATGAACCTAGGCTGTGATTTCAGCTGGTTCCCTGGTGCCTCTGGAGGCCCAGCTCCACAGCTGGCCCTCACTACACAGACCTCTTCCAATTCTTTTTCAGACCAGATTTACAGAATGATTCATCCTTCCCCTGCCAAACAGTGCCTTTGGTATGATGAAGTATTTCATATACTTCCACTTGGGAAAAAATACCAACAAAAACCACTCCTCCAACTGCCTTTTGTTTCTCCTGGAATATTTATTGCAAAATGTTTTCTGAAGCCCTCATTACTATCCTGAAGAAAACACATAAATGCAGTAGCCTTTTTTCCTTTCCCTAGGAGTGGAAAATGTTCTGCTGCTGCTGATATATCCCACAGGAACATGTTGCCCTCTGAAGTATGCTTAGACCTTGCCAAGGATGGAGAGTAGATGAAGAGATTACCTGCAATGTTTGAGCCTTGCTCAAACTTTCAGAAAATTACTCTTATCTCATAAAAAATTTTCATTCAAAGGTTCTTTTTCTTGCTCATTATGGCAGGTTATAACAGAAATGCTTTGAAGGTATTTGGACAGCCATGCTCTCCATGCAGAGCTGACAGTTTTACCAACTTTGGACAGTGGAAATAAAATTGTTTCCACAGACCTTAGTAAGAACTCTGTTTTGAATAAAACCTTAATTGACTAATGACTTCTTGGGGTTTTTCCTGAGGACCCAACAGGTCTGTTTCCAGTTGTTATTTTAAGCTTCTCTTCAATTCCCCTTTCTCCACATAACTTGTAACTTTGCAATTTTGAGGTTCTGCTGCTGACCTGTGGTTATACTCTGGCTGAGGTTACACTTGAAGGTCAGTGGGAACAGTTCCTCATGTGCATTGCAAATGCATACCTATTAGGTAGTGTTACCTAGTAATCATTACATTAGCTCATTTCTAGTTGTTCTGATCTCCCAGAACCACAGAATGGTTGAGGTTGGAAGGGACCCCTGGAGGTCATGTGCTTCAACCCCCCTGCTAAAGCAGGGCCACACAGAGCCACTTGCCCAGGACGGTGTACATACAGCCTCTGAATATTTTCAGGGATGAAGTCTCCAGAGTCTCTCTGGGCAACTTGTGCCAGTGCTCAGTCACAGTGAAAAAGTGTTTTTTCATGCTCAGAAGGAGCATCATGTGTTTCAGTTTGTGCCCATCAACTCTTGACTTCTGCAATTCAAACTCTCAAGCTCCTTATATGATGTCCAAAGTGGATTTGTTCTTCCTGTCTGAGAAACTTCCTGCAATCTTCCATAGCTCTTCTTAATCTGCTGTCCTTAAGGTTGAAGCTTCTTCAAAGATAATTCCGAAGATAAAATTTTGGCAGTTCTTAATTTCCATCATGTATAAGGACTACCACCTTTCATCAAGAGATTGTTCTTCTAACACATATTTACACCCAAGTTGGAGCTCAAAGCACATGTTAGAACATGAGATTTCCTGAATAATGGTCACTAGAAGTTGGAATGGAAATAACAGCTGTGACTGTTCAGATTTAAGAAAAGCCTTAATGCTGCTTGCTTTTGTATTTGATGCTCCAAGAAACAGATGTGTTTTTGTGCTTTGCTGAGTCTTACTCTGCCCTCTTGTACCTGCTGCAGTTACTGGGCACTGCTCAGGATTTGGAGACACTATGAGAAAGAGCAAGATCAGAAGACATCTAACATAGGGTCTATCTGTAGGGACAGAATTTCCCATTCATTTTCAATATTCAGAGCCGAACCAAGCGTTTGTGTACTTGTTTGTAAGGCACTTGGCTATGCAAATTCCAGGTCACTGCAAGTAATCATCTGGGGGATGTAGCAGGTTAATTTATTCCTGTGCATGTTTTATTTTGTCCCCATTTAAAACCTAACATTATTCTTTTACATTAAAACTGTTATCAGATTTCTGGAGTTAATGAGCCAGAGAGACTAGAACAGAGCAAATTTTCTTCCACTGACTTGGAAAAATGCAGTCATTAAAAGAAAAGACATCACTTGTTATTCCATGGGCCTAAAGGTTGTTTGTTTATTTGCTTATTTATTTATAAAGAAAAATGAGAATGACAGTGACATTAGACTTGGAATGACGTATTCGAGAAAGAACTGAACAAGCTTTTTAGATATCTGCTATTTGAAACTTTGGCTGAAGTGTTAATGATCTCTGCTTCTAATATTCCCTCCAGCTCCAGAAAGGGGTGAAGGCTGAATAAAGCATCAGGCCCTATCAGCAAGGTACCAGCTGTGATGCCAGATGTGGTTTGGTGTCTGTGAAATCCCTTTGCTGTGTCACAGCTCTTCTATAGGCTGTCTGGTGTGCTTAACACCCCCAGGGATTCAGGGCAAACTTCTGTGGGTAGCTCCATGCAGAAGTTACTGCTGGAACAAGAATACAGTTTCCTCTGCACCTCCTCAGGGCTCAGCTCAGTGGTAAGCATATAGTTAGCATGCATATGTGGACAGGGATGTAGGTGTAGATATATCCTAAATGAAACTATTTTCCCACAGAAATGAACATTTAATATGTTAACAAATAATCAACATGTCCTGACGACTTAACATGTCCTTAGAAAGGAACAAGCTAGGGAAACTACCCTTTCCTACTCTATCCAGTCTCTATAACCAAGGTAAAGCTAGCCTTGACAATGTCTGCATAGTTACTTGAACTCAAGTATTTCAAAACGCTGCAGAAATTTCTGGAAGGATGTAGAGTGTGCCAACGCTGCCATCTCAGTGTGGTGCAGAAACACCTGAGCTCTTCTTCTTAAATCCCCTCACTGTGGCTAAAGGACTGGACCAAAAGCAGGTCTGTTGGCAGTGTGCCATTCCTTGCCATTGGGAATGGGAGTGATGGGCAACCCTGTCCCAAGGGGAGACCCATCACCCCCACTGGCCTTGCTGCCCTGCAGATCCTGCAGGAAAGAGGGGACAACTGCTGTGCAAGAAGTTGTCTTTGCTGTGGAAATGGCTCCAGTTTTCCATACTTGAAAGCAAGTCCGAGTGAGAAAGTATCTCCCTCACTTCTTAGGTTTGGAGAAATAAGTGTTTAAGCTGCATAAATGCCACTTGATTTCTTTATTTTTTTTAGATTTCCAAAGATTTCAATTCTACATGAGGAAATTACTTCAAAACCTGCAAAGATTTTTTTAAAAAGGGTAAGGTTCACTGGGAAAAGTTGCTAATGAACTCCCCAAACCCAAAATTCCAACAAGCTCCAGAAAATGACATTTTATATGAAGATAGCATGAATTTATCTGAGTCACTTTATCTACTTCTCAGCACCAGACTATAACACTGACCAAAATGAAAAATTGCTAGAAAAAATTTAATTGTAGTTGAGTAGCCATTTTAATTTTACAGATGTTGACTAAATCTAATACACACTTTACAAACTAAGATCATGAAATGAAGAGCCTCATTAATTTAGGGAGATGAGTTTTATTTTGTTCAAATAAGAACATCCCAGAGAGCAGATGAATAAGAAGATTTAAAATCTCATCTTCACCAAGGCTAACATCAAAACCATTTTTTTAACAGTTTATTAAGCAAAATGGAGCTAATTTCTGCATGTGTCTCCTTAGAAACTAATACTGTTACACTCATTATGCCTTCTCTCACATCAAAGATATGAAAAAATCAGCTCTGTTTGGGTGCTGCTGGGAATCTTAGCTGGACACCTGGGATTCTGTAGTGTTTTATTCATTTTAATACCTTACTCTTTAAAATTTAAAGACATTTTAGTGAATCTGCTGTTACCAGAACATTGTGGGAAACAGGCAACAGGCATTGTAGCTATTTCTTCAAAAGGCCTCTATTTAAATGGCTCTTAGCATAGGGATCTTAATTTCCTTGAACTTACTCATAATTGAAATAACCTCAAAAAATTGGGCCTTGCTCCCTTATTTACAGAAACAGCATCTGAACTTGTATTCTTTGCAAGAATTTATTTACTTGTAGATTTTCTGTCAGGCATAATCCCCACCATTCTGAGACCAAATTTCTTCTAACTTAATGAATGCATGAACTGGTTTCATGAATGAAATGGTTCTTTAAAACATTTAAAAAGCAAAAGCCCATACTAAAATTTAAAGAAAGTGCCTCAGACCAGATTCCAAGGAATACGAAGGATTTATGAAGGAGAGACATATTGAGTACAGGGATTCTTTCATTTAGTATCCTCATGCCTGTGGGGAAATAAAACATATTAATTCCATCTGCAACTTTGTTTGCAAACTGCTGACCCAGAAGGTTGCCCTGGAAATAATTTGTTCCAAGTTTCTTGGTGAACTACTGTGTGAACTGACACAGAGACATCTGCTGCTGCTGGAAGGAGAATTCAGTTAGTTGCAGATATTCTCCAAAATCGAAATTCTGATACAGAGCTGCTGCAATATTCAGCACTAGAACCTATGAGAAACATAATTAAATTATATGGCACACCTTCAGAGTGAGGCTGCAAGAACTGGTTCTTTGGGGATCAGCAAGCTTTACTATCCAGAATAATTATCAAACCCTGGATTCACATAAGAGAAATCCCCAAGAGCAGGGTAATTGAAGATAATTTTACAGGTGCTGTGTGTTACTGGAGCAGAGAAAAACATCCTGGCTCTGGAATCATAATTCTAGGTGTCAAAAATCTTATATGACTCTCTGCAAGACTTTGTAAACACAGACGGAAAATAAATAAGTGTGCTCCTGTGTCTGACAAGAACTGTGTAAGGAGGAACTGGGGAAATGTAAATTCATTATATGTTTCAGAAGATGAAATATGTATTTGTTTTCCTCCATGAAACCATGGCAATATTCTGTAACAGGAGAAAAGGTGGTTGCTTGCTCTTGGTTGTTTGATGGGCAGAAATGTAATGCTTTTTCTTCTGCTCTACAGCAAGGTCTTCATGCATGCAGACCACAACAGAAAACCTGTGTGGGTCAAAGAGGCATCTTGTTTATGTGACACATCTGAAAACTCTGCCAGCCATGGGTGAGAATGTGTGCAGACACTTTGACAGGAGTTTCTGGAATATGGCAATGTTCTGCCAGACCTTAAGGTTCCATGGTTGGCTCCGAGTCCAGTCCCTTCTGTTGGTTGATGATCATACTTCCCCTAAAGGTAACCCAGTGTGTGTAGTGCAGGAGTAGATCCTGTAGTCTGTAGAGAGTCTGGGCAAGGGGGCACCTTGGGAGGAACTGCAGCAGAGAAGGGGAGAACTCCTTCTACATGCCCATCTTGGAGCATCTGTCCACATGCAAGCTCTGCCTGGGTAGCCTGAGGAATAATAAACTTGGTGTTATCAGAATGGTCTTGGGGCTTTCTTGGCAAAGGGCTGAGATCCTCTGCGAATGGAAAACTTAAATGTTGGTTTCTCATTTGCTGCATTCTCTCCCACCAGCAGTGATCACTCTGTGTGCCATGCACCAGTTAAGAGGGAGGATGGGCTGAGAAACCCAGTGGCTGAGAAACCACTGAAACCCTATGGCTAAAAATTTTGTGATGGAGCTGGGTGGAGCAAGGCATTGCCCAGTGAGGTACAGGTGACCCAAGCATGGCATCAAAAGCAGCTTCCCTGGGGAAGCTTCCCTGGCTTCTCATGTGTGCTCATTTCAATGTACTTTCTTGCTCTGAGATTATAAGAAAAAGATGTCAAGCCCCCACAGGACTCAAAGCTCTATCAGAAAGCCTATTAGTGTTGCATGTCTTCCTATGCAATTTGTACCTTTTAAATGTCTCTCTCTGCTGCAGAAGTGGCAGCAAGGTTACTATGGAGAGAGCTTCTACATTACCTGCTAAACTGAAATGTTATGAAAGAAATATTTTATTTCAGTTTTAGAAAGATATATCTGAACACAGAAAAAAACCTCCCACTCTAAACTATCTGCATTTTTACTGGAAAATAAATCAGTTCACTAGCAGATTTTACTGTTACAAAAATACATTACAGCTTCAGGTAACCTGGCAGCTGAGCCCAAACTATAACTCTGTGAGCTAGAGCATCTTCTCCATCCACAGTCCAATGGGAGAGAGCCCTCAGCAGTTGTACAAGGGCACAGGGGAAAACCTCTGCAGAGCAGCAGGTACCACACCTGGCCATTGCTCTGTGCAGAAATTCTGGACAAAATTCTCAGACCCAGTGGCAGGAACCAGCAGCTTGATTACCTGTAAAATGGATTTTACAAACTGATGGACAGAGTGGTACAACCTGGTAGTATGCAGGAGCAAGTAAGTGGATCTGATGATGCAAAGGCTCTCACAGGCCTGTGTGCCTATATCCCTGTTTCATCCATGCATACTGGAGATGTTCTCGATGCTCCTGTTCTGAGAAGCCTTCAGGCCACCTCTCTAGGGATGTAGCTCCAGGAGCACTGGGTCATAGCTCTCCAAGCTTCCAAATAATTTTATTCGTTTGTATAAGTAACTTTCTCCAAATTCTGCTGATTTGCAGAGTCTCTCTCCCTCCTTCTGCAAAATTAAACTGTTTTGATTTTTGTCCTAAAACTGCATAAGCCATTTTTTCCTAAATAGATAATTTGTTCATTTCCCCTGAGTTTGGATACATTTTCTTTATTTTCATCTACATCAAGTCCCAGGACAAATACTAGTAAAACACTCCACCACACCTACCATAACTGGTTCCCCTCTAAGACACGTGGGTGTTACAGAATTAGACAAAAGAAAGTAAACCGGGACAGTTTAGCTGATAATGCTGTTTCCCTGTAAGGTTATAGAACATAGCAATGTCTCCTAATGAGAGAAATATCTCCTTTATCAAGGGAAAGCTATTTTTAACTGATTCCTTTAATTGACTTGCAGTAACTCCTTACATGGAGCAGTGAATGTTGAATAATCTCAAAATCTTCTTCTCTAACTTCCTGCAAAAAAATGTATTGGTTAAGAATATCTATAATATTTCTATGCTAAAATCAAAACTAAAGATTTTGATTTTGGCTTTAATTCTGAGTTACTGTAGAAGAGTATGAAATTAAAAGAAAAAGAGGAAGGAAGAGTTTGCCTTTTTTTATTTACTGTCCCTTTTGCTCTCTCTAGAAAGCTATGTGTGTGGATGTGATGTGAAAGAAACAGAGGTGACTAAGGGTCCCAAAAGGGTCCAAGCAAAATGTGGGTTATATTCTAATTTCTGTCACCTCCACTATTCTGATTTTGCTGTGTGATGAGCCACTTGTTTTATCACTCCTTTTTTAAGAAGTCAGTGAATACATGAAGCTGAAGTCTTCCTGATCCTTACATGGGGATGCAAAGGGGGAGAGGAGAGGATGGAAAGGGTGATGATGCAATGGAGAGGCTACTTTCTATCTGTTTCTGAGGTGTCTTGCAAAAGTCAACCTTTGACCAAAGAAATGGAGGTTAAAGAAAGATACTCATCACTCCTGTTCTGTCCCATAATGCCCTAGGGGTGATATTCCCCAGATGTCCATACCTCCTGAGGGGAGACAGGTTCTCTTTAATAACCTTTAGCTGGTCACTAAACAAATATGTTGGGTACTAAGGCATGGGCTGTCTACCTTTTATATGCAGATATACCCTTCTCGTGTAGTGAGACTCAGGCATTGAAATACTTTCAAGCATTTCCAAGAAGCAGAATGCCTCACAGTTCTTCCTCTGGGACATATTGTTCTACATTACCTTCTCTTCAAATTGAGCCTTGAGGTTATATTTTAGCCCTATATGATCAAGAAAGAGTTTTTCCCTGCATAAATTTATTCTTGTGTTCTACTGATTTGCAGGTAGTGAGAAAGCTTTTTTCTCCCTTATGCACAGAGGACTTACCTTGCAACGTACAACAGAGCAATTAGTGTTACAAAGAGTTAGGTGCATAAATCCAATCCCCTAGATAACAAGTACATATTAGCTGCATGGTTATGAATTAGGGATGTCATATTTATAGAAAGCCTGGCCCCTGGACAGTCACCAAATGTAAGAGCAACCTGTTCTGTACAAATGCTAAGATTAAAAAAAACAATGTTAAAGTAGGATATTGCTGTCCATTTACAGTCCAGGAAGTCCTTGCTTCTGATCTGCCACTGATTATTTTCAAGTGTCTTTTAACAACAAAAATAGACTCTTCAATTATGATGTGAGGTTGCAATGTATGTTAGTAAGCAGAACTAACATCAGAAGACTGTACTGAGCAATCTGTTCCCTGCAGAGCAGGGCTGTACGACTTCATCAATTTAAGAGATCAAGTGCATTGACTTTCAGTAGGGCTCAGTGTCCTAAGCCACTAAACCAAGAGACAATTTTGGTGAACCTGAGCTTTCACACCAGACCTCTCCTCAAAGGGTTCTCATGGTGAGGTTATCCATGCCAGGACACAGTGCCACAGCTTTTCTCATGTTGCAGGACACAAAATACCTTCCCCAAAACCTGGAAAAATACCTTCCTCCACACCTGGAAATAATAAGTTCCTCTCTTTTAAGCTGGTCAGAATGACTTCATGGGTATATTTGGAGATATTACCTGCACATGGGCAGGCTCTCATTCCTCTTTCCTGGGATGTTGTGTACAGGACACATCTGCTCATCATCCAACAGCAGAAGTGACACAGTCATGGTGCACTGTGTGTCCTGCCATGGCTTCCCAAACTCCCTGCAGTCAGCTGTGTATTTTTTAATAACTTAAGGGTTCCAAGCAATCTGTTCAATGCAGATACTTCATAGGTCTTTAAAATAAGTAGCTGGGATCTGCATCATGCTATGGCTTCTGTTATGTACCTTGTGTGCTCTGGAGTGAGATGGACATATACTGAGGAGCAAAGCACATCTGCAGGGTGCACGATGCCTGAGCTGTCCCCATACTTCACTCTCTCCAAAAGAGAGCCAGGGAGGAAACTAATATAGAGGGAGTGTGAACAGCCAGGGGCTCTGGCAGCCTCAGCTCTGGATTGCCACACTGCAGTAATGTAATGTGCATGCTGCACCACCAAGTATGTTTTTTCCTAAAAAAAAGTAATATGTCTTCATGAACATAGCAGACAATGGACAAAATCAGACAAGTACTAAAACAAATAAGTAAATAAAATTCCCCTCCTCTCCACGTGGGCACCATCCTTTTAAAATTTTATTTCCTCAACCAAGTATTGTAAAATTACCCCAAAGTCTAAGACAAGCTGACAAGTGTCTTCCCAGAAAGGACTGTATCCTTTTTGACTTCTCATACAAGGAGGGAATAGCCTTTCTGCTGGTAAATCATGTGCTTATTTTTTGATTCTTCTATTTTTTTTTAAGTTATACCTAGAATAATTAGTCAGGTTTTTGTTTTATTTTCAGAATTTTTCATTTATTTTTTTCTGTGGGATTTGCTCAAGAGTATTAAAATTTTAATTGTCCTATACCAATACATAAGATGCCTAGCTTATGGTTAAGTGTCAATATCATATTATTGGCAATCCCTAAGAAAATACTAAATTTAGGCTTTGCATAATATTATTCTTTGCCTTCAAAGAGGCCACATTTAAATTGAAGTGTGACATGTGAGAGCAGAAAGAGCTCTCTTTTATCTTTGGATATGGGTATATGACTCCTCAGTCATTTACACTTACAGGACAATGCATTCTGAAACTTGCAATAATAACAGAAAGTTTTCAAGCAAAACAAACCCGAGAAAAGCCTTTTTTTCAGTATTCTAAACCATTTAGATTACAGAAAATACTATATTTTTTTTCCTAGAAAAGATTTCTCTTTGGATAGATGAGAACGGTGATTGGATTTGCAATGATAATGAGACCAGTAGTACAGTTCCTAAGGGTATGAAATGTTCACCTGCTTTTAGAGTACAGTGATTGCAGAAGAGTCACAAAGCCTCCTAAATCTGTATATCCCAGTTAAGTTCACACGTCTCTTTCTTAGTAAATGTAGAACAACCTTTTAAAATCCCACTTCTGATATCAGAATCCCTAGGACTTTCCTGCCAATACCACACCACATCTCCCCAAATGATTTTTGCCTGAAGGAAAACTTTGTAGTTTTTCCATCAGGTAAGTGCATTAAACTTAATGCACTGGAAATCTGCTGCTAAGTTTTCTGGATCTCACATCTGCTACAGAATCCTCGCAGAATTCCCAAATGGCTGAGATTGACAGGGGCATCGGGAGTCACATGGCCCAACACTCATGCTCAAGCAGGGCCACCCAAAGGTGTTTGTGCAGGAGCATGTCCAGACAACTTTTTAATAACTCCAAGGATGGAGACTCCACAGGCTCTCTGAACAACCTGTGCCAGTGCTCAGTCACCCTGACAGTGAAAAAGGCTTCTTGATGCTCAAGAGGGAACTCCCTGTCTTTCACCTAAGATACTGCTATGGGGTGTTTCAGTTTCAAAGTCTGCCTGAACATACTCTGATTTGAGAGATTTATATTCTTGTTACAGTAGGGAAACAACAGATTTCCTTGCAGTGCCTGCTCTCAGGGAGGTTATGGCTCTTCTCCTCACCTGATGGTGATTATGTCCCTCACTGAAAAAGATTTTGTATAGTGCTGGCTGGACAAAAACTTTCCCTTACGTATCTCCTCTGCTGTCATTGATGATGTATGTCACCATGGTTCACTGAGGACATCCCTCACATGAGCCTGGTTTGCAGACAGAAGTACTTTTTTAACAAAATAATAATTCATTCTGAATTCTTAAGTCAAAACAAAATGTTGGTGATATTTACTTTTTATATCCAGACTATTTGATGTAACACTCAAAGTTTTCCTTTTCTTATTTGCATGCACTATATGGTGATAAAAAAGACTAAACAAAATATTGATCCAGAAATAAATCCTTCCCATTAGATAGATTTCAGACTGGAGAAACTGAAATGAAATATTCTGAGCTGTTTTCAGTGAAAGAGAACTAGCATGTTCAAATCCAGTGAGTACTAGCTATGGGTACAGTGGAAAATTACAACCAGACTTTTATTATGTCGAACTCCTACTGCCTTTATTAGCTAAAATCTTACAACATCAGTTCTTCTTCTGAAAATGGTTGCATGGCAGCAGGACTGTGTAAAGGGATGCAACAGGCTCGCTCTGACTTAAGAGCAGATGATGACTATAACCATAGCAGCATTATATGAGCTGGGTTTTTTTGACAAGAACATTCTTCCTTTCAGCCTCCATCTTTATATTATAAAATAAAATGATGGCATTAGCAGGTGCCTTCCTACTTCTAATTCTTAACAATTATATTAGACAAGAGTCTACTGACTCTTCGTCACCCCTAACCAGACAGCTCTCAGTGGAAATGAGTAGGATAAGAGGGTTTTATTGAGTTTTCTTTCCTCGGTGCTGATAGGCCAGCTAATCTCTTTGCTGGAATATGAGACAAGTCAATTGTTTCTCTAACTTTAGCTTTCATAATCCAGCAGCTAGTCATTGATTTTCAGTAGATTTTGTTAGTGGTGGGTTTCTTGGTTGTTGTTGTTTGGGGTTTTGTTTTCCTGATCTTGCTTTGTCTAGATACAGTGCTCTTCCTTGATTTGTCCCTTTCTGTCAGGATCAGTCTCCCTTTCATATATTGACACACAGGTTCTCCTGGAAGATGCACCCTGTCATAGTGGTAGGATTCTGGAGTGGTCAGTGCCCTCCAGTTAATATTGTGATATTAAAAACATCTTAAGTTCTGGCATAAAATCTGTAGGAGATCAACAGTTTTGGGATATTAGAAAATATTTCTGAGTTAGACTTATAAGTTTCAACATTTTTATCAAGCCTTTAGAATCAGCCTCTTGGCATTTTTAAGTAGATGTTTGCGAAACAATCATTTTCTGCCTTGAAAACTAACTTTTCTTTAGATAAACATATACCTAAAAATAAACATCCATTACTTAACAGGCTTCCAAGCATTACATTTGTTTCATCCACTCAAAAGTAGAGTGTCAGTGATATGCAAAAAGACACTGGCATATCTTTAGGTTTTTGCTACATAAAATTCACAGAACTAGTTATTATGCAGATTAAACAAAATGACAGGCTGGAATATAATTACAAATGAGGAAAAAAATGCATTGTCTTCCTTTTTGAGATACATAACAGTGATTTATACATCTCTTAAATAATAGACAGCATCCATTGCAGGGTGAAGTTTTGGACTGTTTTCTTGGTTTTGAGCCCTGCACAGGAAAACCTAGAACATTAACTTTTTAATTCCCCAGGCTGATTTCTTACCTCCACTCATGGAGATGCAACCTTGTTCCTTTCTCGACTGGCTGTTTGTAGCAGAGGTAGAGTCTGGCAGCCCCACTTGCTGAACAGGACTACTGAAGGGGGTGGCACTGCTGGCCCTCAGCAAGTCACCGAGTTCATGCCAGCCCAAGAGCTGACCAGGACATCCCTGGAAAACTGTGGTAGTGAATGAAATGGGGTGAAAGCACCCATTCAGGGCACTTTGCTGTGCATGGTAAAAGGTCATGAGAAGAGCTCCCCTTCATGACCACCAATCCTTTGCTGGTGACCTGGAAGTCCAGGCTTCTACCAGGGTTGCAACACAGAAGCACGTAGCAATATGTAAATACACATAAAGGGATTTATAGATGCATACTGTATTCCATCAGTAAACATAGGTGCTTCTTTTCCTCCTACCTCTTCATTATGGCCATACCCATGGTTGAAGCCACTCCCCAAAATGCCTGTGCATCATCATGAGCACAGCTTCCTCCCAAACACTACAAAACATCACCTTCTATCTGCTCAGACTAAACTATTTTCCTTCTGAGATATCTCTGCTAATGTCATCTCATTCCACATCAGGTTCAAACCTGACTTGCCATACTTTAAAGTCCACCCTTTAATTTCACATCTGTGTACAACTCTTCTCACTTTTCCATCCCATCTTCAAGAGAGCAGAGACTGCACCTTCCATGTCTTTTCATGATCCTTCTCTTTTATTCCTCCTACTGAAAACTTTTCCCTCCACCAAACAGCCAGTATCTTTCACATGATCTCTGTGAAATAATCTTTCCTATGTGCCTTGGTCATTCCTGTTTTTATGGAGTAGTTGAATACCTTCTAAGGTGAAAGTCATGTTTCTCATGCCATGCTTTCTAGTGGATGAAACTGGAAATATAGCAGACAGAAGCAAATATTTACTTCAATGGCTTCCTTGTTATCTACCTCTTCCTTTCTAAAAAGAAAGTTTTTGAAGTCCTTTGTTCTTTTAGTAGCACTGGTGTTATTCCTGATGCTGCTTCTGGGACCTTCTGCAGTTCCCTATCCTTCAGCATGTTGGGATGACATTTCTACATCTCAAATACCTACAACCATATATTAGCTCTTGCTTCTCCCACCCTTGCTTGTCCTTTCATCTCACGCCTATCAAGACATTAATATTTCTTATGCCAATAATTCTGTATCTAACCCTTGAGAAAACTTTCTCCCCTGAATTCAAAAGCCCATTTCCTGCTTGCTATGCTGTGTTTTGTGTTTGTTTGTTTCTTTTGTTGGGACACAGTACTACCACCTTTTCCCCTGAATGTTTGGACTAAATTTGATTTTCTTGAAACACAGTTTTAAAAGACACAGTGGTGCAGATGTGAAGAATGACACAGATTAGAAGCTGAGGGAGTAGACTATCCTTTGTGTCACAGGACAGTAAGCATTTGGAACTGGGTATATGCTGAGTACACAAGTGTGTGTTTTTTCTTTTCATTTAAAGGAAAGCTAGTATCTGTATAATTAAACAGACATTTCTGCATATGCAGTGGGGAAAATCACTAACACTGAAGTATGTACTGGGAGAAATGATTAAAGACCTGCTGCTGGCATGTCCCAGCTCCAAACAGCACTGTGGTCCACTGAGTAGACCCAAGCTAGTTAAAATGCATAAACAAGTCTGCAAAGGGGGGTCTACATACCTACTCAAAGAGATATCAAGAATAGGTGGCTATTAGTATACAGGCACTGCAAAAATCTGATAGAAGAAAGATAGTCTTGGAGAACTGAAATAACAGTATATAAATTGCATGAGAGAACAGGAATTTAACAACTGATTGTTCCAGCATGGGTGGGATGCTATAGCTAAGGAAACTCTGGAGGGAAATGAGTGAGTTTGATCCATGCACAACATTCTTTATCGATATATTCATGGCAATTGCAAAATATCCCCAGCAAAAAGTTACTATCTCTTGGAGTAGCTGGTTAGAAAACTCATAAACAGAGCAGCATGATTTGATGTAGTCCTCCTGGGATCATCTCACAAGTCCTAATCTGAAGCATTATTAAACAACTATCTTGTAATGCTGACTTCAATATACTTATACCCAGAAGCTATGTAGAACTGAGGAAAGCTCCCAAAAGACAGGAAAAAAACTCCTAGCCCCACACTCCAGTATCTCTTAGCTTCAAAACTGGGAACTGCATGAAGATCATATCATTTCATCAAAGGAAATTAATAAGTCCTGGTAGGAGAATAAAACAATTATAGGTGGCAGGGAGATTACATAAAAGCATTAGATTAGAAGCTCACATATATACTTCTATCCAAACAAAGTTTAAGAGGTCGTGAGAGACTGTGGTTGTACAGAAGAGAAAAAGTGTTTCTCAGGGTAAGGAACGTGGAAACTATTTCCAAACTAGAAGAATCACCATACTGTGGCATGCTGAATGTGAAAAAACTTCAAGACAGGTCAGAATGAATTCAACAAACAGCCAATTGTTTGGGTTGTTATATGAATGTTAGTAACAAAACTTTTCCAGCCATATCAGAAATGACTTTTAGAGTACTTGTAGGATCAAAAGATAGCTGAATTGTGAAATGATTGCTCAAGGAAGATAAACAAGCAGCAGAAAAGCTAAGTGCAATATTTCCACCAGAAGTCAATTTGTCAAAGCCTGAGTCTGGTCTTATTCCCACAGCCTTTCTTTACAGGAGAAAGAGTAGGGGAACCATCTCAGTGAGAACTGCCAGCAAAAGATGTTTCAAGACAATTTTCAAAAGATCGATAGAGCACTGCCAGAGCTGATAGCATTTACCCAGTGGGTCTCAGATAATTCAGATTGGAAATGTTTGTGCTCTCAGTTGTGGTGGATAACCTACCATTTAAATTACCCTCAGTACAAAAGGAAAGGAAGATAGTGCATACAAGGCTAGTTTTTAATAAGAACTCCTGGGGAACCTTAGAAATTATGGACTAGGAAGCTGTACTTTTGAACTGGGGAGATTAGTAGAAACTATAAAAAATAACATTACTAGCAGTACACATTAATTAATATGATTTAATAGGGCAGAATTAACATTGTTTTTGCAGGAACATGTAATGCGTCTCCAGCCCATTTAAGTACCTGGAGAACTCATTAAACTATTGCTTATCAATATTAAGGTGGTTTATTTACCAGGCTTGGATTTCAGAAAGGCTTTTGATTATATACCTATCCAAAAAGGTTTTAGAGAAAGTAGGTTGCTATGGGGTAAAAGGGAAGGCCCCCAGCAAAAGTAATACCTACCCAGAAGACACAAAAGAGGACAGGAAGAAATGATGGGTTTCAAAAGTATTGTGTTGGGACTTCTACTGATGGGTATTCTTTCATCCATGAGCCAGAAAAGGGGTTACATGAACTGATCTCAAGACATAAGTATATGTAAGTTTTCTGACTTTACAAAATTATTTAGAGTGGTTTAAAATAAAACTGATCACAAAGAGCTGCAGATTATATTGAACTGAACAACTGTTGACAGCTGCAAAGAAATGCACTTACAAAACATGTCTGACGTTAAAAATTACTCAGTCAAAAGATGGATCTTAGATTTATTGTGGGTTGTTTTTTTGAAAATGTCATCTCAGTATTCCCTATAATTTAAAATGAAAACACAAGATTAAGTACTATCAGACAAGACATAGAGATCTAGCATTTAAATGTCATTATAGTAACAGATAAACTTGATCACATTCCTGCATTCTGGGTTTTGTTTATCTCACTTCTAAAATACAGTCACAGATGAGCAAAGAGAATGATCAGAGGTGTGGCATGCCTTTCAAGCAACATCATGAACTTAAACCAGAGCATGGTAAATGTAATTAGTCTGCAACAGGTTCAAAACAAGAATATCAAGCTTTGTCAGCTGCACACCAAGTAAACTTATTGCCAAAAAATATCTTAGATACAAAAGTACAAAGAAGTTTGACAACAGATTATATGAAAATAGGTAAGAGTGTCCAGTGAAACTCCAAAGATGCAGGTGCATGTCTTGCTTAGGAAGTCTCTGCTTTCTGTGAGCCGAGAAGGTAACAAAAGAAAAATTGCATATTTTCCTCTTATACTCAGTAAATAATCAGTACTTAGAACCCAGGTAGACACTCCTTGTCTGCACTTAGATCAGATCTTCTTGTGTTTTAAGGTGTGTGCAGTGAATCAAACTGTAGAGGACACATATCAGAAAAGGTTTGTGGCAAGGTTTCTGTAACGAAAAGCAGTAAAAATCCATGCAGGATTTCTGAGAGCAGGATAATCAGTGGGTCTAGCACTGCCTGGATTTCATATGACTTCACATGCTGTTATTCCAGGTGTCCAGGGAAAAGTTATCTAAGAATGTTTTTACACACGAGTAGTAACACACACTTGTGCAGATTGTTCCTTCTAGCAACACAGCAGCATTTGGTTAATAGTACACCACTATTTTGACTATATTCAGTCCATTCTACGTAAACAGCTGCTGCCCTAATCCCTTCATGCTAATATTTGCTACCTTACTTTCCCGCTCCTCATTAAATATGAAGATTGAAGAACACCTGCCACTAAGCCTTCCCTTCTTTTATAAAAATGTTTCTGTAGAAGACTTATCAAGACTTATATCTGTTATCTTTCTAAAACTTCTGCTAAAGTCACTGGTTTTTTGAAAAAGAAAAAGAATTATGTCAGGCCTTCTGAATACCCACATTATATATTCATAAACATCCCCAGCCCAAAATCAATCCTGGACCATAATCAGTTTACTTATTTTCTCAGCCATGGACAATTTTTTCAGATCCATAAATGTCAACATTCTGTATGATGATTAAAACTCTTGACAGATCTGAAAGTCTCAGCCACAGACTGCAACATGGAAGTTATTTCCAAGATTTATTTTTATTCCCCTCATTACACTGGCCTCAGTTTTTATCCTGTGATTGAGTAGCTAACTTCTGCCAAGCCACGGGTCATTCATTCCTTTATCCTCATTTGCAGGCATTTGCTGTTTGCAGGAAGAGGGGCTGCATCATTAACTGTGGCTCTCGCTCAAGGAAACCCTCATACAGTGCACAGTGATCCCCAGAGACAGGTGCTCTACCCAGGTGATCTCCTAAGTGCTGGATGCTTCCTATAGAGAGGGAGTATCTTATCACATTTTCAGTGAAAATGTGATGTGAGAGATCAGCAGTCTGTGAGGTCTTGAGGACTGAGAACAACTCATCTCTGAAGAGGGGAGCTGTGTGAGAGCTGCAGTTCATCACCTGCTCAGACATCCCCCATGACTGACACTGCAATTTTCTGACCTCAGTTTCAAAGTTCAGATCAAGGAATCAGTCCTGGACTTAACTTTCTATTTCGTCTTAGGCTTCTATAAATACTTTGGCTTTGCGAATGTAAGCAGTACAGTCATGCCAAATGCTTTCACAAAGAACATTATATGCTGATCTTTTTCAACTATTAAAAATTATTTTCTTTTGTTTTATTTCATAGAGTAGCACATTTATTTTTAACATGACTACAATAATAAAACATCTGCATATGTACATAGCGCTGGTCTTCCAGAAATATTCAGGAATTAAACCATACTGAGCTCTAGCCTGGTTTCAGTCACTGCCCAATGTTCATGCTTCCCTCCTGCTGAAGCAATGCCTGAGAGCTGTCTATTTCCCTGCTAGGTGCTACACCTCCCTTGATACAGGTTACTGCCTTAGTGGCCCTTATCCTTCAAAATGTGTAACTGTCTGCTCTGTTGCAGAAGGGACAAATAAAAGCATCACTTTCTGGCTTCCAGAGTGTCATGCCTCCCACCCAGGGTACCTATGGTGAGGTGACAAATGATGGGAGGGAATTAAACCTTGCACCCTTCTGCTGTGCCGTGGGCAGTGCTGGGACATCTGAGACACCAGCAGGGGCAGTGAGGATCTGTTTCCCCACCCACTCTTTGGAGAACTGTGTCCCCCCGGCTGTTCTCACAAACATGAAATTTCACTTAAATTCCTATTAATCTATAGTTACTTGGGACACACAAATCAGTTGAAAAAGAAGAATCTGAGGGGTTTATACTTCTCTACTTTGCTACAATTGCTGCAGCTGCTGCCACACACCTTCCTTTGGGAACAGTCGTGAGAAGAGCAGGTGGAGTTACTCATTAGACTGATGACTTTCCAAGGCAGCAAAAGCAAGAGATCCCTCAGTGACCTGGCACTGCAAATCCCCCACCTAGTGTGTGTTTCCGGATTTATGTCTGAAGCAGGTAAAGCTCCACTGCACAGGTGCCAGCACAGGTTGGTATTGTGGCTGAAGATTACAGGGTTATGCAATCCTTGCTGGCACTATTTTTATGATGTGAACTAGAATTTGACTCTGGCCATCTGAAAGACTGGAGCATAACACAGTGGTGTAACTTTTGGTTGCTTAGCTCTGTATAGCTCTGTTTAACAGAAGTGTATAAATAGATATGAACAAATAGACTTACAAAATTGTCACCAGCAAATTACTCATTTTCTGCTTCTTGCCATGAGAGCATTAAAAAGTATTTCAGATATTTATTAAAAAAAAAGTCCCTCTTTCATGAGAAATGAATGGAATTTTCTAAAGAGTTGGTCTGTACTTTTGCATGTTTATTGAATACATCTGGCATGTGAGTATTTATAGGCATTTTGTACATGTATATAAATATATTGTACAAAAGATATTTCAAATCTGATATGTATGATACATACAACACTTATGTTGAGCTTATAGGCAGATAATTTTTTATTAAAGGCAAAAAATTCTGCATTGAGCTGTACCTCTCTAAAAAAGGTAATGCAACTTTACAAGCAAAATAGTTTGAAATGAAACCCTGGATATTGCCTACACCATCACCTTGTATCTTCCATCAAGAAAATGTGAAAACTATCCTTCTAATCCCACAGGTCTTAAGAACTAATACCTGAAAATACTCACTGACAAGCACATCAAAGGCCAGGGTCAGCTGCTGTATCAGGCATCTGACAGACTCAAAGGCTTGAAGGCAGACTCACAGCAGTTTCTTGAGCAATAAATGGTTTGAGCCATGACCCTTCCACATGTCCCCAAGCCCTGAGTATTCCCCTGGCCACTCAAAAGAGCCGTGAAAGAGGTAGTCCCCAGGTGCTCACACATCTTGAACTGTGAGTTATAAACAACAAATTTTCCACAAAACTCTTCAGAGAAATACTGACAAATACAAACAAACTTCCTTTACTTTTGATTATTTGTTAGAGGCTGATTTACCAGAGACCTTGCAAGTCTTAAATAAGAATTTCAAGGATTTTAAAGCTAAACAGTGAAGGTTCAAATGATTTATAAAAGAAAATGCACTAATTGGTTTAGTGCTCTTGATATGTCACAAGGCATTAGTTTTAAAAACAGGAACAATATTTTTGTAGAATTCTGATTTCTGTTACCAAAACTTTTGAATTTGAAGTCCTGGATGATTCTGGATGACCTGGAAGACCTGAAAGATTCTAAAATAATTTATTGAAAAGTTAGCAAAAAAAAAAAAAGCATTGTGACAGTTTCTTGAGTGTCCCAATGTGAAGCTGGTCCTGGACATTTCTTTGATGGAGGATAACATTGTTCCATGACATGCCCTGTGCTGGTGCTCATTTGAGACTGTAAGTAGATTAGCAAGCTTTTTCTGTGATACATAGGGATGCAAATGTGGGGAGGAGAAGGTGGTGGAAGTATGGAAGGGGTCTTTGGAGACCAAGAAAGCTATAGAGCATGTAAAGACATTTCTCCCATCATGGGTTCCACAGAAAGTTTATGCAAATTAGTACCCCTCATAGAGGAGCAAAATGAAGCTGTAAGAGAAGCTGAAGCAGGGCTGCCTCTCTCACTGTGTTCCTGGCCGAAATTGCTGCCTCACGACACCAAAAAATTTCCTAATATTAGAAGAAGGCTGAAAATCAAGGTAGTAATATCAGGCAAGTAGAAGCTCACACAGAAGCTTTTTCTGTTGCACCGTCTCTGAGAGGAGCTTTCTTTAATCCTATTACGGTAAACCCAGCATCAGGTGTTTCCCTTATGTTGTTTTGACGAGAGAAGGGACTTGGCACGAAAGCTGTATCTATATTAATGAATTAACCAGCAGTAGAAGTGTTCTGAGGCCACTGATGTTTGCCCTGGTTGTCAGCATGACTTTGGTCTGGGCCAACCAGCATTTTTTGAAATACCTCCTCAGCCTGGATTTGGCATTAGCACAGGACCAGTCCTAAGAGAAAGCATGAAGATATTTCTGCAAATTTGTGTTCTTTAAAACACAACCCAAATCCATAGACATCTTGTCTCTGCCTCTGGTTCTCTGCCTGCCTTTATTTTATTTTTGACTACTGTCAGCAGTTCTATAAAATAGCTATTATCCCCATAAGCATTCTTCAGATGCCAGATAGAAATGAGCTATTAAATATCAGCCATTAAAGTATAGTTCTGTCAGATTCTTTATTCTGGACTTGCTGCAGTCTGATGGATAGCTAGACACGAAGTTATCCACAAGTGCCATCTTACCAATGCCTCTTAACAGCATCTTACTTTGGAGGTTACTTTTTACTGAATTATCATAATTTCTTTAAAACTCCACTGAATTCTATTTTCTTCTCTGTTTCCTTTCTCCTCTTAAAAGGAAGCATTCCAGCTTTCTTTAAAGCTTCAGACCAGAGGTCAGGCTGCTTGTGGAGACCTCAGACACACTTGGATTAGCCTTTGCAGTACCTGTGGGGAAGAAAGTGCCACAGCTGGCAGCAAGCTGTGCGGGTGGGCTCCCAGAAGGAGGAGCTTGGCAAGGAGCAGCTGGATGGATGGCACTGCCTCAGCCCTGTAAGCTGAAGTATACCTGAGTGCTTACTTATTGACCTATTGCATTTCACTTCTGTAAATACTTTGGATTATTTGAGGAGGCCTGGAGATGCTTGTGGAACAGGGAGAGAACAAAAAATTAAATTTTTTCTCTCAAACAGTAGGCCTGTGGCTAACAAGGTGTTATTAAACACATGCTCTAAAAATACTCAAATTAGTGAAATATAAATTGCCAGAAATTTATATATCATGTGCTTGAGCCACCAAAATATGAAATATAAATTGCCAGAAATTTATATGTCACGTGCTTGAGCCACCAAAATATTAAGTACATAACTTACAAAATTATGTTGTCAAAGCTCCACCAAATTCACATACACAAAAAAAAAAAGCTCTCTGATTTTGAACAGCACTAAACAACTTCACATTCTGTCTTATTCAGCAAGTAGATTTAATTTTGAAGGTAAAAAGGGAGAGGCTGACCAAAATAATATTGAGGTTAATTCTCCTTCAGGGATGCTATAGCACTGGTTGAAATTGGTGTGCTGAATACAAAACGAGCCAGTTATTTCTGAGGGTGAGATCCATCTCCAGTAGCACCAGGCAGGGTGGGTACCACTGCCACAGCTGGGGAGCTTCACTGTCTTCCCCAAATAATGCTGACAAGAGTTTCTCACATGAGCAGGCTAGTCCATGGTGTTCAGTATGAGAAGTGTAGCCCTGTCCTTGTCACAGAAAAGCAGTTCCTTGTCCCACGATCACGGTACTCTTGCTGCTCTCATGTACTGCTGTGGGAGTATTTATCTGCCAAGTAAAAAGTACCTGAAGAGTTACAGTAACACACTACACTCATTACTAGACATGAGAATTACAATCACTAGCATATTTTTATACCATTAATTGTAAATCTCAAAATTAGTCCACGCTTTTTAATGCATACTGAACAAAACCAACCAAACAATAAAAAGGTGAGTACACTCTGGAACAATGCTGGCTGTGTGATGCTCATTCCTTAGGCTAGAAACCCACATGATTGCAGTCATCGACCTCCTCTCTTCCAGGTCACAGACTCAAGAGAAATTCAGCATATGAATAGTACTCTGGGCAAACATCATGACCTCAAATTTATATCATTCAATCCAGATGCAGTTGAACACATTAAGACTAAGATTCATAAACAAATTCCTAGGTGCTTACACCCCTGTAACTGAGAGGGTTTTATGATGCTAAGACTGGGGTGGCAGCACCTGGGGTACTGACTAGTGGATGCCATCCCTGAGGTATGACAGGGAGGTACTCAAGTATCTCAGCCCAATATTGGGCAAGGAACTTCTGAGAAAGTGGTGTTCAGAGCTTAAAGAAATTTCCTGATTACTTAAAATTCACCTTTGATATGCATAAATAACATAGTTTCCCTTGAAGGTGCATCTGAAGTACACCTCAGTGCCTGCGTGAACCCTGTCCGACATGTATAGACCTATTATTTAAGAGTGTGCGTTGTTTTAAATCCTGGCCTGTATTTTCAGGCTCCAGAACCAAGCTTCTCCCTTTACCCAGGATGTAGTACAACAGTTTCAGATTACACAAATTCATATCTGCTTAAAAACATACTAAAACCAAAGTAATCACATAAATCAAGGTTAAACTAAGATAGAAATCTCTCTGACAGGTGAAAGACTGATGCTTTATTTACTAAGCCTTATAATCTTTTAACTTGCAGTTCATTGCCAAAGAAGATCATGGAAGAACTCCAGCCCATATCCAAGTGTTACAAGTCTATATTTGGCACCACACTGAACTTCTATAATGAAGGTTGAAAAAGATTGCCAAGTGTGAAAGATTACCAAGTAGGTCAATAGACAAGGAATAGAGCTGTATTTTGGAAGATGTGAGAACTGATGCATTTATCAACATCTGCACAAACCTTTTCCTAGCTCTTTCCTATCATGCCACGTCTGAGCTGTCTGAACAGAATTAAAATCAGAGAGTGCTGCCCAAATGCAGATTTGGATTTTCACAATTTGATGATAGGACACTTTTAACAATCTATTTTTATTCATTCATTAATAACTATGTTGGTTACTATACACACACAGGCCTCTGTGGACTCTTCAGTAGTTCATTGACTGGGCACAGGAGGCTGCCTGGGTGCCCTTTTGCCTGTGTTTAGTTATCAAAACTTGTGTGAGAAGAGCTGGAAAGGGTGGAAGTCTTTCAATTTACATGCAATCTACTACCCTTTTGGTAGAAACAAAGTAACAGTAGAAGTCCTTTAAAGCCCCCAAAGATCATTCCTGTAACTGGATTATTGGCATGGGCTCACTATTTTAGAGTGGACTGTGGCAGGATGAGGTAATAGAGAAAGGTAAATTGCTGGCAGAGTGAGTTCACTCAGCATTACCTCAAAAACAGCCAGTCAGCCCAGTCTGATGCATTCTCTGAGAAAAATCAGAGCACTTTTTATTATTCTTTTTAAGAGTGTAAGCATGGTGGCCCTTCTGCTACTATTTGTAACCATGAGGAGGAATGACTGACCATCTTCTTCCAGGTGCAAAGGATGCAATCACATGTGCCTACATGTACTCTCACAAATGTATTCTGTGGGCTAGAAAGGAAACCTAGGGATAGGCTGGGAAAGAATTATAAAAAGTATTAGTGGTAGCTGGGTAATACTTGGTGTTAGTGTTTAAAAAAAAGATATTTTGCCCTTTTGCTGCATTCACTCAGTAAATGCACTAGTAAAAAAATTAAACCTGAAATAATTACAGAAATTTAAAACTGGAAAATTGCTTAGGATTATTGTTAGACTTCAAAATTTGATCCACATACTCATGTGGGCTTGAAGAACTGCAATCATCTCACAAGAAATCCATCTAGTTAAAACAAATCCAAACACCTTAAATAGTCAGATATCACTTTTCTATCAGGTTTCACAAGGAATTTCAGATCTTGTGTAAAATGCCCTAAAATATTGATAAATAATTTAAAGCACACAAAAGCAAACTGCAAGCTATACCATGTTAACAAGGGAAATGTGGGTAACTTGGGAAAATGTGTCACATCAACCATTGTTCCCTCCAGTTGCAGTGGAATCAAATACATCAGAAGTTTATAACAATGCACCTTCCCATCTTGATGCCTCTAGAACTTTAGTTTTAACAGCAGGAAGCCCTGTCAGAACAAATATCTGCTTCATGCACAAAACAAAAGACACTGTGCTGATGCCTTACAACACATTGATTGAAAACTTATTTCCCCTTTTACTTGGAAGTATCAATCAAGGGAATATTTCCCACTTTAGCCAAGAGTGGCAGAAATTTAATTCCTTCACCTCACAGTCCTATTCCCCACCCAACCTTGAGGGAAGTCGAAACCTTGGCTGTGAAGCCAAGGAAGAGGATGGGAGCTGGAGCCAGGCTGCCAAGCAGTGCCATCTAGGGGTAAGCCACCGGGACAGTGTCTTCTGCAGTACTCAACCTGAAGTGACCAGACCTACAGTTGATGTAGGATAAAATACACCATGCTTGTGTCCCCGAAAGCTGATCTGGTTTTCCAGCTCTGTAGGGTGGCCTAAAAAGATGTAAAATACCACTTAGTCCTTAAAATCTCATGGCGTCACCTCCATGAAGTCCTATATTATGTTCTGTAATACTTTAGAGGCATTATTAGTGATGCTGTTGTTTGTTACTAGTAATTTGCTTTTTTTTCTTTTTAATATTGTCTCTGTAATAAAACTGTGCTTTGATTAACACACTTGAAAGATAAAAAAAGCCAGAGGGGATTTTGTTAGAAGTTTGTGTTACTGGCTATCCAGGTACAAAAGCAATAAAATAAGAGATCTAGTGGGGACATTCGGGAGTTAAGAAATAGCAAATGTCACAGTCAACAGAGATACTCTCTCTGTTTATGAACCTGACTTCCTTAAAAATTATTTCACTATTTGGGAGAGGATCCTGCTACCTTATGAGGTGCAATGATGGGCTTCCTAGTCCTCAGATCACAGCAGCAAGCAGGAACCCAGATGAGATTAATTGGGAGGTTGCAGCCCTTTAAGTTGTTCCATTGCCTCTCCTGGAAAGGATGGTTTTCTGCAAGACCCAGATCCAAGCACCTGCACAGACACGATGATAGGAAGAGGGTGAAAAATTAATTTTTCAGGATGTGAGGCTTCTTTAGGCAGCTCGATGAATGCTGAGGTGTGTGCTGGGAGAAGAAAAGTTATTGCAATAATCAAGACTTTGTGCAGCTACCTACTCTATTTCTTAATTTGCAACATAAATAACATGAAAGCTGCAAAGATGCTGACATGTTTAATGCAAAAAGCAACTTTCGTTAGGGTCTAGTGTAGCACAACTATACAATCCATAGCTGAAATAACAGTTCTTTCACTTGAGAAAGTGTGTCAAGATGCAGAAAAGATCAGTCCCCTAGGGAGTCTTTGATCTTGACATGAAAGAGAGGTTAGAGAAGAGAAATGTTGTAAACTCCCCCTTTCAACAACGAATTAATGTAAAAAGAGATTAAGTGAGTAACCCTAGATTATTTAGGCAAGCCCATGTCAGAGCCAGGAAAGCAACTGAAATAAGAAAGCATAACAAAATACAGTCTTGGTGGATTGAAGAATTCAGACCAGAAACCAGGGGGCATGTTATTAGGGAAGGTAATTTAAACACAGGAACAGCTGACTTAGGTGGGACTTGGATTCACTGTTATGTTCAGATGCATCGCACTTGAATAGGAAGTCCTTCAGGGATGCTGTGACTCCCCAGGAAGCTGCTGGCCAGGGGCAAACATCACTCAGTTGTTTGCAGAGGCACGTGGGTGTCCAACCTCAGTTGTTCTGCACTTCGACAAAGTCTCTGGCCTGTGCAGGACAGGAATTTGTGCCAGTTTTGGCACAAATGGTTGCCATATATGACCTTAGCCTTGAGGAATCACAGATCTGTCCTCTGTCATAACACTTCTGGATGGCTCTTCCCAGAACATTACACATGCTAAAAATCAGTCAGTTACCAAGCAGGCTAATGATGGATTAGGTACTGGCTGCTAAAAATCTCTACATGTTCTTGCAGCAGACAGGAGCAACCACAGCTACCCCTTCACTTTACTACTTGGAATTGCTGCTACACTGCCCCAGCACCATTCCCAGCCTCATGTGGATGTGAGGATGGCCTAGGATGCCATGGGCAAAGAGCAGACTGGCAACTTTTGCAAATCCCTGCTTTGTACTGCTATGAAGAACTACAGAGGATGCAGAGGAGTTCGGAATGGAAAAGCTGATATTCTGAAATAGAGACGTGAGCTCTGTCAGGGCCAGACTGTGCTGGCATGCCAAGCACACCATGGTGTCCAGAGTCTGCTGCTCCTGCAGTGGGAAGCACAGCTGTTCCTATTGCACCTCACCACCTTTTCTCCCTCCAAATCCTTGATGGCTGGGAGGAAATACTGCCTTGGCATTAGTGTGTAGAAATCCGGGCCTGTGATACAGAAGGTCACTGAGATTATCACAGCTGTCTCTGCCTGAATTAAAGTACTTTATTCTAAGCCACTAGGTCCTCTCCTGTTCCCCAGCCTGAACTCCTGCATCACTTACCAGAAGAGGAAAACCCACTATGTGTAAGTAATATTTGTAACTCCTGCTTGTGTGTTTTGCTGACTTTTCACAATATAAAACTGTATTGAATGATTCACTACAGATGTTAACTGTAATTCTATTATACTTTTCAAATAACAATAATTGCTGATGAGTGTAGTATACAATTATAGGTAGTGTGCTGTTTCTTGCTGTTTCTATTTTAGCTAATAAAAGGTGTAGGGAAAAATCACTGAAAAACATAAGGAGGCTGTCTGAATTCAGAGGCAGACAGTTTGTGAATCTTGGCTTCTGAAAGAAGTTGATGTTGGATTTTTTTCTGTTTGATGTCAGACTAAGAAAACTTTCCCCAGAGCAATCAAAAGAAGGAACTAGAATTTGCAGGCTCTCATCTGGCCCTCATCTCAAAGGAGATCATGCTGGGTTACATGTCTGTTGTGTCTTTTAAAGCTTCCCTTGAACTGTAGCAGCCTGAATGTCTTTAACCTTTAGTTAATATGGTCCTCACTTCCAGGTGAATGCCTACAATTCTGAAATGCATATGAAGACACTCTCCCTCCTCTGCTCAGGGTAACACAAATTCAACAAGGAATGATAGCAAAAAAGAAACACAAAAGAAGAAAAACTTATATTTCAGTTAAAGATTTTGATGGCATTTCCCTGGCTACATCTCAAGTCACTTGATGAGCTTACTGAAGGAACCAGAGTCCTGTAGTGGGGAAAAAGAGATAAAATGAGGAAGAGGAAAATGAAAAAGAAAACGTTTGCAAGGCACCAGTCTCCAGGGATATATGGATATGTGGTCTCAGAAATGAGACAGTGCCAAGCCTGCTCCAGCTCATCATTTCAACCGAGAAAGTTTGTCAGGACTTTAATGAGAATGATGGCCTCAATGTACAGAGCAGGCTATGTTTCTTTTGGAAGGACTAAAGAGGAAGGCCATTAAGTGTTTCACCTGATGATGTATCCTTATCAACAGGTGTTGATTAATAGATGTTTGTGAGTTTACAGAAAGCTTATATATCAATATCTCTTAAGAAAGTACTTCAAATAACACCTTGTGATTGAGTTTAAATAAGGAGATGTTTTGTTAGCTTAGTTTTGAATTTTAGCATTTTGACTTATAACATGCAAAAAAGTTAACATTATTAGTAGCTAGGTGTGTAGGAGCAGTGTGAATTTCAGGTTGGAGAATCTGTTGTGCTATAAATAAAATATGAAATTGAATCATTCTTAATGGGCTTGACAGCTCACTTGGTAGGAGATTTGGTTTTAATACAGACTTAAATGCTCTGAAGCTTTGACATAGCTTAACAAGCCTTAAAGCTCATCTCTCTCACCATAGTGTTAGGCTTCTCAGTTTAGGTCAGTCTCTTCCAGGGATTGAGGAAGAGGAAATCACAACTGGATAATTAAAGTATTAAAGGCCTTAGCACAATAGAAAAAATGGGATTAAAGCAAACATTGACAACTTCAGCCAAAAAGTCCTAGAAGCAACCCGGGCCTAGTGAAAAGGAGATCTAAACTTTTATATCCTGCATTTCGAGGTATTCCTAACCTGGAGGACTCAGGAGGACCTCATCCTGCCTCATTTTCCCCCAGCCATATTTGGGACCATGTAGAAGTAAGCCTGGACATGCATTGAACTCTCCAAATCACCCTTCTTAATCCCCATGGGCTGGAAATTCAGATGAAACAGAGTAGGGAGGGACGTGTGTGGCCGCACAGTCAGGATGAGCAGGAAATGCACCACATGGGCACTACTGCCCTTCATAGATGGGCAAGGCAACACCCTCCTGCCAGGACAGCCCTCTCTTACATCTTCACATATTCCTCTATGATATCTTCATACCTAGCCTGATCAGTGAGAGTTTGGTGTCATTTTAAGCTACACAATGCCATTCTGGCACATCAGTGCCCTAGCAATTGAGACAGGTTTGTCAGGGTTACAGCATCTGAGGAGCACAGGACCGCATCTGCTGCTGCAGTTCCTATTCCCAAAAAGACCCAAGTATTCCTGTCAGGCACTTCACTGAGCGATCTGCACTTGAATGTGCATACACCTCCGAGAAAAACATCCTTTATGTTACAAATGTGTGCTTGGAAATGCTACAAATACATGTGCCCTGCTTCTGTACACACTGAAGTCCTGTCACCACATGAAAACTAGAACTTGTTTCAAGAAAGACAGATGACCCTGGCATTCAGAATCCATCATTAAAGGAACATAAGAAGTTCACCAAACAGTAGGATAGTACCATGCTCACTACCCCGAACTTTGTGAGAATTGTGTGCTTGTTCAGAATGCTTCCACTGCAAGCCAGTACAGAAAAAAGAATTTCCAGATTCAAGAACAAAGATTCCAGATTACCTAATTCATTAGATAAACAGTGATAAAAACATGTCAGCTGATATATGTATTTGTTGTCTCTTTTTGCACTGATGTGACATTTGTTGAAAGAATTTGATCACGGTGGAATTGCACAGAGCTTTTTCCTATTTCAAACCTTGTACCCTAGTGTTACAGCTTTGTGTGTATAAGGAGTATCTAGGAAGAAGAGTAGAAAATTGTTTCCTTCCTGTCTCATAACAAGATGATCTCAAAGACACTTAATTAAGTTGCAGGAAGGGCACATTTAAAATACATAGGGAATATAATGAGATAAAAATTATTAGTGATGATCATATTACATATATACTTTATAGAATGATGTGTCATATATTATAGAATGTATGAAATATACTACAAAACATATATATATACATGTGCTTATCTATAAATTACAACAAAGCCTGGCATAAGTTAGACAAGATGTGACTTAAGGATTCAGGTTTCCTCATACATACCTACTCTGATGTTTTGAGTACCGAAAAGTAAACTCCACAGTAGTGGCTGCAAATAGTTGGATGCAAAAAGCTGGTCTCTTTGGATCCTGTGCCTGGCTGAGGATTACTCTACCTTACATATTCTTCTGATGTGCAAAACTAGTGTTAAAATATTAAATTCAAGAAAAAGGACATTACTTGGGTATTGCAAAAAGAGGTATAAAAAAGAAGTACTCACTCAAAATATTCTCAAGATAATTTATATACTAGTTTCTCTGGTAATAAAGTTCTCTGAACTACTTTCTGCCTTGGTATCCACATGGTTCTTGTGTACAATGAGCAGAACCAGGGTCCTTGTGCAGCCTATGTTGCTTTAGTGCTTTAGAAAGAAAGAAACACTGTCCTAGCAGAATTCTGCTCTGAGCTGCATAACATCCACAGAGCAAGAGACAAATATGATTGTATTTAACTATCAAAAGCATACTGTATTTATATATTGTACACAAGACATGGGCTAGAAATTCTCAATGCAAACATGAGTACATTATGTTAGAAGTTGTCTAGCAGCCACATACCATCTAGATGTTACATTTGAAAAACAGGTTTAAAGCAAGGGCACACCTTTGCTGTGAAAAAACCTGATACTATGCTTAATACTTGCCAAAGATCTGTATCCAATAACAGTGCACACATCTCAGCATCAAACTAATAATGAGTTATTGAATGAACTATGGTATAACTTTTGGAAATATTAAGCCTGAATTAAGCCTTTTAGTGACAGAGAACACACCATCTGTTAGTTGTTGTCATAGGTAGAAAAATAAAGACTCTGTTTCTAAACTTCTTCCTTTATATTTTACTTTTGATAACTGAATCTCACTGTGCCTTATTCTTGGGAACAGAAGACCTGTTTACAATCAAAGATCTATTCCCCAGACAGATATCTGCACACAGAAAGCAAGTAATTAATTTCTTCTGAAAAAACATTTTAAGTCTCTCCATCTCTCTCTCAGGCACGGGTGCCACATGGGAAATAATTTTGCAACTCTTTTTTCAACACTTTCAATTTTCACTGTGGTCTCAACAGTGTAGGGTCAACACAAGTGGACACTACATCAGTATTGGTCCTGTCACTAGCATTTCATAAATATGAAACCATACCCATAGCCTGCTAAGAGGTTGTCCTGCTGGTAAAATCAAGTGTTTCTTAGCTCAAGACTCACATGGGGAGCTCATGTCCAAGTTGTGTCCACCAACACCATAATCAGGCAGAGCTAAAGCTGGACAAGGGGGAATGGAAACAGGGCTAAAGGCAAGCTGACATTATTGCTCATAAAATGTCATCAAGATTAGATTGTGCCATTTGGGTTCAAGTTTTTCAGTGAGCCTGTCAGCAACCACTGCTCAAATGAACACCTGCACCCCCAAGCTACCATGTAGTTTGGCATGACAGACTGATCTTTAATGCCTACTCTCTGTGGAACAATGCTGAGGGCTTTTTTCCCTAACATAAAGATTCTAAATTTATGCAAATAAGATCTTCTCTAACTAGGCTATGAATGACTCTACAAGATCATCCAGACTTGCTATTGTCCTGTAATCTCTTTCACATACTAGTATCAGAGGTATTTTTTGACTCCTAGATTGTGTGTGATAGGAAAAGAGAAGAAAATTGGGTTTGAATTGTGGTTTTTGTGTTGTCAGGGCCTGAACAAACAAAATGTAAACACTTCTTTCTCATCTCTGTTCCTTGAGCAGAGCTGCAGGGACAGTCTCTCATGTATTTCTGGGATTTGGAGAAGACAAAAATAGCCATACCTCAACCCTTCTTCCTTTTCCTTTCTAAATCATATTCATCTCTGCTCAGCAGACTTTAGAAACGTTCAGTGAATACTGGCACTGACTTTGTAACATCTAAATTAACATTTGTCTGATATCCTGTTAATCTGTAACATTAATCAGCTGGAGTCTTTTGATCTAGTAAGAGTTGAAGGGAGATTAGCACAGGATGGACAACCCTTTTAATTGATTAAAATGATAAGCAGAGAAAGAGTGAGCTGCTTCCAAAATCCTATGGCTCAGTGGCCAGAGGAGTGTGCACAGTATATTTTCTAAATCTCCTAAAGTTACTAAGCAGCTTTGACTAAGATCCCCTGTGCACTTTGGGAGTATAAAAGGGCACAGGTCTTGAATTTGCAGATCAAGAAGTGTAATGATGTCTACAGCAGTTTTGTGCTCTCCTACAGGGAGAGCATCAGACGAAGCATATGTAACAGATTAAAAGATCAGACAGCTGCAGTAGGTTTGCATGTCAGAAAATCAGCTTTTGTTGTTCAGGTATTAGGGGGGAAAGGGATAATTTATTTGCATATCTGTGTTTAAAATAGACATGCACTGGGGCAACCTTTTAAAATTATGTGCCAGAGAGAGTTCATTCTCAGTAGCACCAGTGAGAATTACCCCTTTAGATTTACAATTATCTCTTTCAAAACTGGATGGTAAAATTTAGATACACAAATGATAAAGAGTTCCATCCTGGTTTTAAAGCACTTCTATTTGCTTTCTGAGCAAGAAAACCCAGAGCAAATGCAGGCCTAGTGCGGTGCAGGCACTTTTGAAAAAATGGTTAATGTACATCTTTTACATGAAGTTGTACGAGGGGAAATTTAATTAGGGAGCACCCTGGTGGTCAATTAATGAAAGGAAAAGGGTTTCTGAGGATATGTGTACAGCTATGACAGCAGCCATCAAAGTTATTTCTCACACAGGAAAAGGAAATGTTCAAGTCACGTTTTAGGACTGTTACTCTCCTGAGTGTCTCACTGATGCCATATAGTGTGTGTCTTCAGGGGCTGTTGGCAATGTGCAATAGGAGCACACTTTTTACAGGGAAGAGGGCTGAACAAAACCCTAGACTGACAGACTGACAAATTGCATGCTATTTTTTATTTTGGTGTGTGTGTTTGCTCCAGAAATACAGAGTGCTACGTGCTGTCCCGCTGGTTCACTTCCCACTGGGTGGGCTTTTCCCTGTGGAATTTAGAAACAGTGGGAAGGACTCCTTGTGAGAAGTGCTACACAAAAACACATCCTCAAAGGAGACTGCAAAATTACACAAAGGGTAATTTTTACACAAAGGGTATACACGGGGAAGTATATGGGGATAGTAAGAGTATTTGACTGAATAAGAGTCAAAAAACCTTCACTCTTGTCAAGCATTTTGTTTTCCTTGCAATGATCAACTCAAAGAAGAACTTATAGGAGAGATGAGAAAGAGGAATACTAAGCTGATCTGGTCTATTTATGGGTACCATGAGAGGGAGACCTGGAAAGACCACACTGCATTTTTTTAAGTTGATTGCTGATGTGTGAGGACTGGGAAATGGAGCTGCAGAGCAACAACAGCATTCTTCTGGAAAAGGAAGGTTTGGTCCAAGCATCAGGCTGGGATGGTGGTCATGAGGAGCAGCTGTGAGCAGCCTGGGATTGCCTCTGCCAGTGTAGCTAGAGCCAAAAATATACTGAACTGAGAGACTAAGAGCTATGGAGAAAGAACTTTGGGTGCAGGCTAAACAGGAGACTGAAGCCAGGGCCATGGCAATTTCTTACTGGTAGATGTGAGAAACAAGTAAGGTGTGTGGTGGTGTCTGTAGGGATCCTACAAGAAAATAAGAAAAAAAATGGAGAAAGAAAAATCAAGGGTCTCTTGCAGCATTGCTATCTATGACAAGACATCATGCTATCACGATAGATATGCCAGAGTTATATGTGAAATTTTCAACTGATGGACATTAAAACATTGGATCTATAAATTATGTCAATGGACAGTGCAGCTAAATTTGCCTAAGATCATAAAAATATGAAACAGAAAAACAGGAAAAACCAAAGCACAGGGCCCTGTGAGGATATTTCTCTCTAAAGCCATGGTGAAGGAACCCCAACCAGACAGTATATTTATCAGGACACCTTTGGGTTTGTTCCCCTAGGACCTTTATTGTAGACTATATATGCCTGTAGCAAATTTTTTTAAAAAACATGGAAATAATTGTCTCATAAAAAAACTTTAAACTATCCAAGTAAGCCTCAAAATTTTAAACCTGTGTTAAAGTAATAAAGCCTGTGGCACAACAAAATTTTTTTATTAAAGTGTGTCTTAATTTTAAATAGAATAATTTCATTGTAATCACAATAACTATTTTAACTTTAAATTGTTTTACATTCTTTCTCACTCTGTGCACTAATTAACCAACACCTTGCAACTGTAAACTATCTAAACTCTATATAATCAACCATTTTCAAAATAATAAAAAAAAACCCATAATAAACCAAATTAGTTCAAATCATCTGTTACTCTAACTCAACCCCCACATAAAAACCCTAACTTCATATGCCTTTAAGCAGAAGTGTTCCAATTGTGTAGCATACCTAAGTCCTGTGCACAGCAGCAGTTTTACAGATCTCTGAGTCAGTTCTTAATCCATTTCATGCACCTTTGAGTTGCTTTCAGTGTAATAAGTTTGCCATTTACCTTGACTGCAGTTTTCATTATTCTCTGCCTCTGCTGATCTTCTTGGCCATCACTTCTGTGTTATGCATAATCTGGATCTATGCATATTCTGTGCAGATTGTTGTGTCAGTGAATGATGTGCTGTCTACTGACACAGTGAATGAATACCTTTTCTCTTCATGAATGAGCACAGACTTGCTTTCATCAATCTGCACTGAACATTAATCCATTCATATTGCAACTTACATGTCAGACTAAAGGCACAGAATTGCCTTTAGTCTGTGTCATCTGATTTTGGAGTAATGCTGAAATAGAGGCTTTTCCTTACAAGCTCTTCTCAAGAGGAGAGGTCAAGTTGTTGATAGTAGTCTTAAACAAACCATGTGGTTCCCCTGATGGTCAGTTGGCATTTATCACAGCATTACTCATTCTTCAGATTATTTAGGAATTGTTTTTATCCAACTTTTTTTAATATATTTTCAGGTATTCGTTGGCTTCTATATCAAAAGGGTAATTAAAATACACCTACTTTTTCTCCTACCTTTGCATAGCCTCCTAATTTTGTAACGGCCTTAGAGCACCAGCTGTTCAATATCTGATTATGCTGTTTATTGTTTCTAATATCATCCACTACACATTCAGATCATTTTCTCTTAATATTTATTCCACTGATGAAATCTAGACTTCCTTTTGTCAATATCTGGTTTGACCAAGCCATTAATTTATCAAACTGCTGTCTTTAAATATCAGCATCCAGGTTGCCAACAATTTTATCTTCTTATTTACCTGTAAGCTTCTAAGGTGCTTAAAATGTCTCTGTGTATTATTTGTAAAAGCCTTTCTGACTTCTCCCAACCTTTTGGCTAGAATTACCTCAATATATCTTTAACTTTCAATGTTCCTCTAAATCTTTTCTCAGACAAGTGCCCTTATCTAGTTTTATTGATACATTTAATAGATAGGTTTCTTGGCATTGGACATTGGTCCAACTCTCTTATGATCCCCAGTAGATCCCCTATTCTTATTTGTGGTATCTTGGTGTCTGAGTCATCCTCATGTTTGAATATAAAATGCCAAGAAGCTCTTGGCACGTCTTGAGAGTGCTGCTGAGACTAGGTAAGCACCATGAGTGTGCCTTGTTCAATTATTTGTTTTCAGTCTTAAGATGACAACATGATTAATAATAACATTTCAGTTCTCATCCTGCTAATTGGACTGGGATGCTCATGGCTGACTTTCTTTTCAGTCTTTTACCTCCTATGGTGTGTCTGTTAAAAGACCACATCTGACCACTTCTGTAATTCAGTGTGTCTTGTTACTGCAGCTGCTTAATTAAGGGTCATGTCTTCACAATAAACTACATGGACAGAATTAGCTTTTCAGAACTTCAGTTAGTGAGAGGAGCTAGGATGGGGATTTCACTAGAATCACAATTTAATGTCCTTGACAGATGTTCATAAATGTCTACACCTCAGCTGGAAATATTGTTATATTTTCACTGTCTGCTTCCATATATGATTCTTAATCTTCATGTACATGTTACAGAGATCTTGTGTTTTGATTTTGAAATCTTCCCCCTTTTTAATGAATGTCTCAATATTAAAGTGACCATTTGTTCTGCCTTCCCCCAAACTAGGCGCCTGAGGTATTTTTCTTTTGAATTAAGCATCACTCAGTTTAGCATAAAATTTAGCTGTACATGAAAAATTCATTAAGTTTTTGCAGCAGATTTCAAAGATTCCTTGTATGTCCTGACCAGGGCTATCAAGTACCATGCATATTCCTATGGGCTCCCTTTGACATGCTGGGACAGAGACTGAACACACAAATACACTGGAAGAAGAGGATAAAAAACAATGTAACATGATGGAAGCAAATACTAACACCTCTTAAAATATGTAATTTCTTTTCATATGGCTCACCTTGCTACTGATAAAGGCAATAAGATTTCAGAAAAGCAGTGTCAAATTATGATGTGAAATGTTTCCTATACTGCTACTGTCATTTAATCCAGTGATTATCTAGTACAATATATACAGAAAAATCCAGGAGGAAAAGATCTCTTGACTGTATCATCTTGGATGAATACTTCCTTACTAGGTAATACAGCCACACTTTGTTTCTCCAACTTTCCTATCTGGGCAGTAGCTCAGCTTCAAGGGATGCTACAGAAGGTGCCTCTTCTTGCAGTGACTGTGGCCATGTGCATGCTTTGGATTCAAATGCCTCAAGCAGGGAAAACACAAACCTTGTTTCTTCTAGCTAAGATAAATATTCTAGCCATTTGGAAACCTGGGAAAAGATATATTGGGCCTGCTCTTGTAAATTTTTAAATAACCATATCAGAAAATTTTACGTATGCTTAAATAATTTTTTCTGGACTAAATTTAATCATCTCTCTGAATAACCTTTGACTTATATTGAAGAAGAAAATTCCATAGATCTTCAAGCTTCCAAGGAGCATTTAAAACATGTAGGAAGTACTTTAGGTACCAAGGATGAATTTGGATGAATCTGGATGACTTTAGAGGTGCCTAGGACTTTCAGAACTCTTGTGAGTCATGTTCTGCTGTGAAAGAGAAAGCTTTCTGTCTCCCTAGCCTCTCAAAGTTTGTTAAATTGTGCCAAATTTAGGCAAAGTGTAGGTGTAGTGTAAGCCCTTGTCCAAAAGAGTTAATACAGCAAAATCTCATCTCCTCACTCACTCAGTGGACCTGACACAATTAAGGAATTTATTGTGACAGTCCCCTAAACTGAGTATGATGGTGACCTGGAAAGGTTGAGGTTCTTGCATTGTTAGCCAATACCCCACTCAAAAAGCATTTGCATTCCTTAATTTCTAGGTAAGCTTTCTATTCAAGTGTGAGCAAGCACTGCATCAGGGCAAAGAACCTTTTTTTCTTGGACTCTAGAATCATATTTTTAAGATATGATTCATATAATTTTAAGATATCAATTATTGCTTTCATTTAAAGTATTCTGATGACAACAATACATAATATTGTGACAAAATATTCAGAGAATATATTAAGCAAAGAAAAGCACTGTAAGCATTTATAGATAATCAGTAATTTCTGAGAATAATTTATAATTAAAAAAGATAAGTTTTTATTGAGCTGGATTCTTATTTTTCACAGTGTCTGGGGCTAAGAAATTTCTGCAGGGCTTCCTGTTATGTGTACTCCCTCTTTTTCGGAGAAACATCACAAGAATGCTCCACAAAGGAAAGGTCCAAGGAGGAAATATTTTTCATCCCACAAATATTACCAGTATTGTCTGAAATAGGTAAGGCTTGGTACTTCTGCAGGAGGGGGGCATGTCAGCTATCCCAGCAATGACATCTGGATTAGCACCAAGCATACCCTTATTCCCACTGTTAGGAAGATGCTGTCCCTCCCTTCAAATAAGCACAAAATCTCAGGACTTTCTTGTAGCTTCAGGGATGTGGCAGCAGGGTGGCTTAGGGGCTATCACCTTAACAACCCTTGCTCTGCCTTCCTGCTCATGTATTTCACACCTCCCCAAACAGAGAAAGGATCTTCATTTTATGCTAGGGTAGTATTTTCAGGGCAAAAATATCTGTTACTTAATGGTCATTACTTACCCCACACCATATTCTTGATGATGAGCTTTAAACAGTTGCCAACTGTAAAGTAAGGGAACACATGCCTTATAGTTGTCAAACTTATTTCTGAATGAGAGACTCCTTTTTGATTTATCTGTGTTAACAAGTTCATTAACTCCTTTTAAATGCTCTGACTCACTGACATTTTGTTTGTAAATCTCAGCTGGTACGTTAGGACATCCCATTTTCTGAAGACATGACACAGATTATTCAGATGTTGTAAAGCAATTGGTTTTCTGAAAAAAGCTCTTAATTTTTAAATTTTTATGGCATTTTTCCCTTTCAAATCCAAATTTGGTCTAATTTCCCATTGACTCAAACATTTTATAAATGCTTTTAAAATGTGTTTTTCATTGATACTGTCCCATACCACTAATTTCCACTTTTTCAAAATCTTTTTTCAAACTTTACTGCAAGAAAGAAAAAGATATCTCTACTATTCCTCCACATCAGACACGCTGACATTTTCACTAAAGGACTTTTTCAATATGTTATATATAAGGTTGTATCAGGAGGCATGTGCACATGCTGGCATTTGACATTTCTGCACACTTTAGCAGACTATATATAGTAATCTAAAATAGAAACATTTTACCTGGCAGAGCCCCACAGAGAGCCTCCAAATAGCCCAGTGGGCCAAGGGCTCCCAGCCCAGTGGGTGCCTCTGTGGGTTCCTAAGTAACAGTGGGACATCAGTCCTTTCTTAGGAGAGAAGAAGGGAGTTAATGGTGTCAGGATGACAATAACTTTAAACTTCATCTGATCAGGTTAGGAAGGAGGATGATCGTATTGGCTATTTACTAAAAACCTTAGCCTACAGCTGGACAACAAAAGGGCCTACATCCTTCTGTTCATCTACAGAAAATAATCATTTCCCCATTCAGGTATTTCTTGCAACAAGGTGAAGAGGATGCCCAGGTCATTTATCTCACGTCAGTCAGGCAAGCTCCTCAGCATTCTCATGCTTAAAGCTTTTGGGATGCTTATGGAGAACCTTCACAGGTGTGAAATGCATCATGGAGACACACAAACCATTTGATAATCATATAATTGCATGATGGGGGTTGGCATTACAGACCTGAGACAAATATTCTCAAGCTTTTTAAAATAATTGGCTTCCTGTAGATACCCAGAAAGCTGGAGATACTGGTGATCACCCAGTCCAGAAAAGCATACCTCTTCCTTCATTTTCCAAGGGAAATCAAATGGTAATATTTTCCACTCAGTGCCATTTTGCCTTTCATTTACCTTCAGACAAATGTTTGCTTCCAACAATTTATGCCCTCTCTCCCAGTTTGGTTTTATAGTGTGTCTGAATTGGTCTCACATATGGCATTGCAGAGGGTTTTGATACCCACAGATGGTGCATCTGCAAACATTTGAAATCAGCTTCACTGTCCAAACCACCAATACTTGTCTGTGTCCCAAATGGACCTGGTGTCTTGGAGTGACTTTATTGGTGTATCCTATATCGTCTGCCTATGCCCAGAAAATGAATTTTATGCCATTCTGTGTCTTTAAACTGAGCTTGAGAGAGAGAGAGAAAAAAACCCCAAGAGCCTGTGTTCAAGGTCACGGAAGCAGACAGGGGAGAGGAGGCAGTTTTTCCTTGCCTGCCAGCGGAATCTCGGCTCTGTTTTTCTTCGAAAGAGGAGAGACGGAGGGGTTTTTTCTTCCTTTTCTGGGACTTTGGTTCCTTCTTTTTCTCTTCTGGACTTGTTCAGAACATCAGAACAGCGGACCCGTTCTGGGGGCATTCCACCAGCCTGCAGGGGGATTTTCCCCGAAGCTGTCCCAGCTCCGGGAAGAAGCCACACCCAGGAGGACTGAACTTTTTATTTCCAGGTTTCTCTCTCCACAGCGAGATTTTTTTATTATTTAGTTTTATTATTCTTTTCCCGTGTGTTTGTTAAATAAATAGTTTTTTCTCTTTCACTTTCCTCCGAGGAAAATATTTCTTTTTCCCGAACCTGGTGGGGCGGAGGGGTAACTACGACCTGTTTTCCATCAGGGCTTATTCTCCTTTGAATTTGTCTCAAACAGGGATACCTGGTAAATGCCTGATGTAGTTATTCGCTCATAATAAACACTAAAGGGTAGTGAGTTGTTGGCAATTACAAAAATCAAAGAAATCCTGATTCCTGATTCTGTAGCTCCAGCAATAATATGAGGACGAGAATATTTCACAGCAGGTAAATTGAAGAAGTTTTAGTTGGCCTTCCTGTGTTTCACAATAATTTCCTTTGCTTGATTTTTGTCAGATCTCTGTAGCTAAATGGCATAATTTATATTTCCTAAAGTAGAAATAACACCATTATATTTCGCTGTCATTAGAAGAATACATGATAAGAATTTGTATATGTATTGGATAAAAATTCCTAAGTCCATTCAAAAAGAAAAGGAAAAACAGGATTTTTAGACAGACAAAACTGACTCACTTATTAGTGCACTTACTATAGAAATCTGTACTAGTTTGAAATC
>VZTN01009128.1:1256-39557 GCA_013400515.1 Erpornis zantholeuca | reverse complement strand
ATACTTCAACCCAGGACAGAAATCTTAACTTTTTTTTGTGTCAAGGAGGGACGGAGGGTAAGAACGATCTGTTTTATTTTATAAGGCCTCAATATTATCAATGTAAAAATTCCTGCAAAGGAGATTATATTTATTTTACCTCCCATTTTGTTTCTAAATGTTACTTTGATCAGTTCTGTTTAGATACTCCTGATGAAAAAAATTGACAGAAATGTTCCACATCTTATACACCCTCATGTCTCAATTTTTCATAGGAAGAAAATAGTATGGACATTCATAATCTATCCAAGGAGAGAATGTGATGGACCACATACTGCTTCTGTCTGATATGATGAAGGCAGTTCTTCAAGGTAACAGTGAAAGAAGATCTACTGTCCTTCCTCAAGTAATCGCCCTCTGGCTGTTAGTGTTACTTAATAAATCCAGAGCTTATGGTAATGGAGTAAAAAAATTGAAATTTAATTAAGACTGCTTTTCCTAACTTGGCTCTGCTTCCTCAATTCAAGTGGCTCCTCACTTACCTTAGCTCTGTAAAATCCCTGTGTGGTCCAAACATAACTGGCTGCTGCTGAAGTCAACTCCTTGCGCTGTTGGCAATTCAGACAAATCTCAGTGCAGACTTAACTTCAGTTTCAATTAAAAGTCTTCATAAAATAATTTAAACCCGTAAAAACATATAACTGAATTAATAATACAATTACCTTTTCATGATTTTGTATTTTTAATAATAAATGTCTCATAGATGACTATTGCTGTTAATACTTACTTTTTCATTTTCAGACCAATTTAAGATAAACCTTCTGTTCTTTGTGCAACTTGCATTGACTTATGCCTCCCATTCTATTCCAAAAGATTTTAACAGGCTAGGAGAACGTGGCAATTTTCTCCTGCAACTTTTATTACCAGAATTTGCATATCCTTTTTTGCTGAACTGTGAAATCAGTATTCCAATTTCAAGTGAGCTCTGGTTTCCAGACATGAAAAATAATTATGAGGCCTGGATAATATCAGCCATCAGATCACCTTTCTTGGATCTTGTCATATGACTTCAAACATAACTCTGACCTGAAATTAAGTGCATGGAGAGCAATGCTTTTTTTACATAAAATGGTTATTAAAATGGAGCATTATGCTGCTTGGTATCAAGGAATGCAAGAACGTTAATATGTTATGAGATGAAGCAGTACAGAACCCAGTGCACAGCTGATGGCAGGAAGGCTTCAAAACATGATACAGCAGAGCTATCACACAAAAATTGGGCAGGGTCACCGAAGACAGTCATATATGACTATTTAAAAATTGTGTGAGACTGTGAATGTGTAGAGGGTTAACTCTTTAAAATCTTCCTAAATATTTGAATCTATAATGAAAAAGCATTTTCCTCACATACTCAACCAGCAAAGATCTTGGGGTTGTTGTGATGTTTGTTTAGTTGCTTTCTTCCTTTCATGGCATCTTTCACAAAAGGACTTTGGAAACTGGCAGTCTTTATCTGCAAATGACCTGTCAGACTTTCAGTGAGATTAAAGACCTTACTTTTGTTAGAGGGTGTGCAGATTTTCTGTGTCCTGTGTTACACTTGCAGGTGTAATCGTTTTTGTGTTCTTTCCAGAATATACCTATCCTATCCATGAAATTGGTAGGCTGACATGATGAGTCACTCCAGTCATAGGTTCCTACTACAAATCTATTTTTGACATCTTTTCAGAATATTACATCAACAACCTGTAGCTCAGATTTAAACTAAATTCAAAGTTTTAAACATTCCTCTTACAAAATGCTATCACTAGTCAAATTTGACAGATGACTGAACGATTTCAGAACATCCCTTTAACTTCAGTTAAGCTCTGCTTTTATTCTTAAAATTTTCCTGACTAGATGCTTGTTTGGGACAAAAAGCATCTGGGTTACCATAGAATCATGGAATAACTCAAGTTGAAAGGATTCACGGGAGTGCCCTGATTGAGCTTCTGCAGAAATCTGAGCTAAGAGGTCATGCCAGGCATGCAGGGCTTTATCCTGTATGTTCTCAAAAACCTCTGAGCGTGAGAAAAGAGTGTATAAACTCTGTTCTAGGCCTGGAATGTCCTAATGACTGTGGTGGGTTACCTTGCCTGGCTGCCATATGCCCACCCATCCATTCCTTCACTCATTTTCCTCAATAAGACAGAGGCAAAAACTAAGATGGAAAAAGCTTATGGGTAAAAGACAGAGTGTAATTATCAAACACCTTCACAGGCAATGCAAACTGAGTTTGAGAAATTAGTTAATTGCCAAATAAAATAGATTTAGTGAGAAACAAAGAATGTAAAAGAGTCTTTTCTACTACTCACCTTCTTTTTTCTAGGCTCAATTTTACTCTTTCCTTCCCCCACGAAGCAGGGAGGTTGGAGCAGATGAAGATATTGTGGTTGCTTCCCACCTTATCCACTCTCTTGTCCATGTGTGTCTATGTCTCTCCCTACATTCTCAGCTTCACTTCTGGTTGAACCTGTACACAGGAAAGTGGCAGACACATCCCTGAGCAGTGACAAAGATCCTGGGTCCCCAGGCTGGGCTCCAGCACTTGGGCAGGAGGGCAGCCCAGAACTGCTGTAGTAGGAGGCTGCTTTTAACATCCCTATTTCAAACCACAAGTTATATCACTAGGTAAATCAGAGTCTATAAAGGAAATCCTATGACTATTTTTTCCTTGTGAAATTATTAAGCATAACATGGTTTTAACAGCACTACCACAAGGAGAAAGAATAGCAACAAAACATCACAACTGTAGGTTGACACCTATAGAGATTTAAAATCTCCTATCCTCTTTTCAGCCCAATCCACTTGTCTGTCCTTAACAGCAATTGCTTCCCCTCTTATTGAGGAGTTTTGAATAATTAAGTTCAGCTGAATGTAATTAGCTTCCAGCTGGCAGTGCTTATCTAAGTTGCATTGAATAGTGATGAATTCTGTGGAAAAAAAAATTAAATAAAGGAACAAAGCCACCTCTTATTGCCAGTTTTTTCATCCCATTTCCTCTTGACTTGCCCACTTGGTACTGTAAGAGGCCTTTTAATACTGCTTAGGACTAGTTGAATATGTTGTTTTAATAGTGACATGCTGCTTGCTTTTGACACAAAAGCTTGGTAAATGTCTGCATACTTGCTGCTTTAGGCTTCTTTCTAGCTTTTGTTGTTGTTTCTCTCAATGATGTAAAATTCAGGAACAGCCCTATGATTTCTTTGTTACTGGGTTCTCCAAAGGTAAAGATTTTAAGGTGAAATGTAACTGGTTTTTATGGGATTAGAGTAGAGTGTCAGTAGATATAGGTCTATCAGACAAATCTAGGATTAAAGAAGGTGTTTATTACAGAGTGCTCTCTGTGGAATCCCAGCCCACCTTCCATGGGTTCATGAAATGAACATTATTTAATTTTATTTCCTTTGAGAATTTTGAGGGAATGGTGTCCTGGTTTGAGACAAATTCAGAGGAACATCCGAAATGAACATCCTCTGATAGAAGACAGGTTACAGCCACCCCTCCCCCACTAGGTTTGGGAAGAAATTCCTCAGAGGAAAGTGAAAGGGAAAAAAACAATTTATTTAACAAGTAAGGTGTACGCAAGAATGGGAAAAGAATAATGCTAAATAACAAAACCTCTCTCTGCAGAGAAAACCTGGATAGATTTCAGAGTCCTTTGAGGATGTGGCTTTCTCCTCCTTGGAGCTGGGCCTGGAGGTGTAAGGTCTCACAGTGAGGTTCTGATGTTATGGTGTTCTGAACAGTCCAGAAGAGAAGAAGAAGAAACCAAAGTCCCAGGGAAGCAAAGGAATTTAACTCTCCATCTCTCTCTTCTGAGAAAAGGAGCCAAGAGCCAGGAAAAGCAGGAAGGTACTTGCCTCCACTCTGCAGCAGCAGCCACAATTTCTGTGTCCTTGGACACAAAACTGCTTTGAAAAGTTTGCCTGGCTTTTTTCTTTCTCTCGGACCCAGCTTTAAAGGCACAGGAAGGCACAGGATTCATGTCTGGGCATAGAGCAGGCAATAGGGGATACATGTCATAAAGTCATTTCAAGACAAACAGTAACTAATTCTTTCACTAAAAGAACACTCTATTAATTCTTTATCTACCTGTACGCACATTGCAGCCTTTTTAACCTTTCTTTTTTTCTCGGTCATATTTATCTCATTCTGTCCACCAAGTTATTGCTATATCTGTTCTGTTATTGACTTTCAGAAGCCTGCTTTCTTTTGATTTTCTGCTTTCTGCTTCTGATTATATATTTCAGGTTTAATCCTTATCTCCTGAGAGGAAATTCCCAAGTATTAAGTTATTTTAATTCTGTAAATTTCTGTTTTCAAAATCCTTTTTTATCTCCCTTTCAAATGTCTTGAACGTAATTTTAGAACACTAAAATACTAAAAGAAGTTCTATGGATTTTTATAATTCTCTTTGTAGTGTTTTTATTCTTTCAGCTCTCTTGTCCTTCCTGGATTTTTGGTTTTATCCCTCATGTCTCAGTAGATGTCTGGAAACATTTGTGGCAGAGATTAGGAGACTGGTAGATGAGAGCTAAACCTTGTCTAAGAGAAATTCTACATTTTCACCCTTTACTGAATTGTCTTTCCATTGTAAAGTACTGTGGGAGGAGCTGACAACTAGTTTTAACTACAGCAATTTTAAGTAGATAGATTTTCTTCCTGCATAATCAACTGAAAGAAGATAAAACAAACAAAATCAAAAGGCAGAGCTTAGACTTTAAAATTAACAAATCTTTATTCTTTTTCAACCATTTTTAATGCTAACACTTATACTTTCCAGGAGTACAAATGCAAGGAAAAGCTCCTGTGAAGAGAAACCTGGAAATAATTTTTTGGAAGAATTTTGCCTGTTTAAGACTTGCATGTTCCTGGTGCTGCACTCTGTGAACATCGCAAAGCATACTGTAGTGTTCCTCTGTCCTGTACTCTCCTATCTCTCACTCGTCTTTTCTAGCCTTTTAAAATAGCATATTTATATATCCTATATATGTCTTATGGGATTTGGTATTTTGCATCTGAATGAATGGATCGGTTCCAGAGGTCTATGTACTTGTCTGAAAGCAGAAAAATACATCAAATCCATGAATGTTTTACCTTTTTCCAATGGACAGTGTTTCCCTTCACTTTCAGTTTTTTCAGAAATGGATTCTGCAGTGTAGATCCATCTCCTGTAGAAGTCTCCTTTTCAAAATTTGCACTGTATTGTTAAAATTTTTGCATCTAGGATGTTGTGTAACCACTGTGAGAGATGTTTAATATCTTTAAAAGGTAAGAAATTATCTCCTGGGGTATTTAGAACAGACCTTAATAAAAATTAGAATCCTTAACTTCTGACTGGATGGTTTTATACAGATGTTAGCCTGCCGAGTCAATAGATAGGGTATCTGACACCAGAAATAATTTGTGTTGTTTTAAATACTCTTTTTACTAGAGAAATAGCTTAATTTCTTAATATAGATTTTCTAGATTTCATACAAATCTATTTTAACATCGTCTGAATTTTAAATCAGTTTACCTTTCTTTTTTATTTACCTTTACCTTTTACAGATATATGAATCATGAAGGATCTACTCTGACATTTTCTACCTCCACTTTAGAATTTAAAAAATCCCTAATACTTAACCTATTATAAACTACAGATTATGGGTTCTAAGATGTTTAAAGTCCTTATATACACTTTGGGATCTGCTTGCTTGCCGTAGAAATTGTTGAGAGAATATTTGCTTTCTGATTTCTCATGTTCACCTTTTTCTTTATGAAAGAAGAAAATCAAGGCATTTATCGTTTCTAGCTATTTAATTGCAAACCTTATCAGATGCTTCTTAAACATTGCAAACAAAACAAGGACTTGGTAACATATTGTAAAAAACATACAAATATATGTAAAATTCAATAGTCAAATTGTCTCACTCCCTTCCAGCTACAACAGAATAGATTTTGGCACTCTGATAAGTCCATGTATTGAGAAAGTGTAAAGAAAAGTAACGCAAACACTCAGATGTAACCAAAACCCAATATATTTAGAAATAATTTCTCCATCCTGTCTTTCTCTTATTCAGTGTGAACAAAAGTACTGAGCTATCTAATAGTCCAGTCAATAAGGCATCATTTTTAAATTGGATCTTTGCTGCAATTTTGTCTAAATTTTACCTCTCTTCTTCTCTGACCTCACTAACACACAGTTTTGGCTGGTAATCTTGCACAGGGAAGCATCTAGGCTCTCAAAGAGTTTATATTTAGAATCACAAACTTTTTCCCTAACACTGAAAAATAGATTGTGTTTCTAAGGTAGCTATCCAGCATACTACACCAACTATCATTCTCCTAAGGTATCAGATATTCTCTTAAGCATCGCCAGGAAGATATTTTCTCTCTCACTCACCATTGTTAGCCTGGTACTCTCTTGGTTTCCTGCATCACTGAATCCATCTCCTGATTTGTTCTGTGAATTCTCTAGGGAAAGAATAATTTTGTTATGTCTTTGCAACCTATCTATTCAATAGGTCGTAAGTCCATGCTTACAACTCTTCAGTATTACAGCAAGAAAAATAATTAAAAGTATTCCTCAATAGCCACATCATAGTTACTTGGCTATAAACCAAGTGTGAACTACACAGATTACAAAGTTAGAGCAAATAAGAAAATTCTTTGCTACCAGACACTATTAAAAACCAAAGCAACTGATGTCTCCAGCTGGCACAAATTTTTAATTATACTTCAGCAATATCTAATTGCAAATGAACTTGTGTATTTTTATGGTCAAAATCTTGTTTATGGGCAAAAAGAAAGCATACCATATGGACAGACAGAAGTATCTATATAGGCATGTAAAGCAAAAATTGTGTATAAAATGTTCTATAGATAGATGTGTAAAATCAAGAAATTAATGCTAGTATAATATAAATCTTGACAATATAATTATTATTAGTCCAAATCTACATGTTTCAGATAAAAGAAGAATGAATGCTAAATTGTTACACACTCACATTTTCATTTCTACTTCTCTGTGAAAAAGTAGAGTTAGTGCAATCTTATTACATAAGCAACATATAAGCCATTTTTTGTAGGATTTTTTTTACCTGATTTCACTTTTTTATAATTAATATTTCTCTTAATTGTAGATTTAACAAGATTCTCTCTTCCTTTTAAAGATTTTACTACAGTCTTCAGCCTATTTTGTTTTCTCTAAAGTGGTCTAATGTGTATAGTTTATATAAGTTCTTTTACAGCAAGTGGACAGTGAAGAAACTGCTCTTAAATTTAAGGAGATTTTTAAATATTTTAAACCTCGGAGTCCCTGTTCTTCTCTGACAATATTAATGGGGGAATTATATTATTTTTAGGATCACATGGTTGGCACATTTTGCCAACTGATATAAAAATGTATTGCTGCTAATTTCCTGCAGTGTATGCTGCTGCCAAATATTGATGGGCCAGCATGGTAACTACCTTCAGCAGCCACAGCTGAGTACAGGATTTCTAACTGAAGGAGAGTTCTGAGACATGGAATTAAGGCAGAGAAATAGCAACTTTTCTGACCTCCTCTCAGTTTTCTAAGGGCATACCTCGATAGAGTCTTTTCATGGGCAAAATCTAAAAACCTAAGAAACAATGTGAAAGACAGAAGTTCAGAATTTTCATTTGTACTGTATGGAATCTGCATTCAAGCCTAGAATCATTTAAAGGAGGAACTGGATATAGTCTCCCACACTCACTGTTGAGCATTGTCTGTCCTTAATCACTGCCTTATAGAGACTAAATCCATTGTACTCTTTATTTCTAAAAAGTAGAATTTTTTTCTCCTGAAACAGTTGACAACAGAACATAACCTATTGATCTAGTGCAAAAGTTTCCTCATTTTGTAGTTGAGATATTCTACCCAGTCTGAATAAAAATAGGCTTAAGGTGGGATTATTCAAGCTTCTATTTTTCCTCTAAATCTTAAAAAATTTGCATTACATGTTTCTCTCTATACCTGTAAAGGATAAATTCTTATTTACTTTCCCATTACTAAGAATGATGATAAATTTTTTGCTAGTAGGTTTTTTTTTTCAGCTTACACTGGGTTGACAGTATGAACTTTGCTAAAATGCTCTACTTGTCTGTGCTCTGTTGTGCTAGTCTTCAGAGGAATCCTGTACAGTCAATTCAAGGCAGCCTACTGACAAAGAAATTCATACTGAGAAAACAGAATGCATAATTGTGCTCAAAGGATAAGAATTCAAGGCTCTGTTTTCTTTCTTCTTAAATTACTAATATTCCCTAGGAACTAGCTTGTTGTGAATGAAATCCTGTTTCTATTTTTCTTATCATTTGTCTTCATTCATTACAGCCATTGTAATTACACAGCAAAATGGGTTTGAGGTTGCATTTTTAGAATATTTTATTTATTATGCAGGTGTTATAACAACCCAAAAAGCTGGGTTAGATTTTAAGGTGTGAAGATGTCAAATGACTATTGTCTTCAGTACCATGTATGGAGACAGTATCATCTGTCTAGGAAGAAAAAAGAAATGATTGTAGGAGAAAGAAGAAAGGAAGTAATTTTGGAGAGATATTTGCTTATTGTTTTTTTCTCGCTTATCTGAGTGTTCCCATTGCCAGATGGATTCATAAACAGACTGAAGCTTTCATGGCACTTGCTGCATGTAATGATCAGCAAGCCTAGGCAGTTTACAATATAGTATAAAGTTAAATGGATTTATAATATTAAACAGCCATTTGAAGAATTAGTGTATGTTTAATAACAATTTTTTCTTTTTTAGGCTCTTAGAAAATTTTAATGGCAGTTATTGGTGAAATTAAAAAAAAAATTAGAAAAAATTTTTAAAAATCAGGGGGAAAAAAACAGCCAATAAGCAATCAAAAATTACAGATTTTTATTTAAAAAGACAAAATTATTGCAATTATCCTGGGGAGAAATATATTTTGATCATAATCTTCCTGTTAAGTACATTGAAAAGGCAGTCTTGTCAAAATATGATTGAATTAAACTAGTTAAGACTATTCATTGAAGTCAGCTGATATCAAGAAATTAGATTCTAAATACTGTCAAAGCAGAGAATATTCCAGAATCAATTGGTCTGGAAAAGACTTCTGACATCACAAAATCCAGTCTATGACCAAACACAATCTATGACCTGTGTTAACTAGATCATGGCACTAAGTGCCACCTCCAGGGATGGTGAACATTCTGTAATCTACACAGGAAAAAAATTGCTACAAAAAAATGTAGGACATGTTAACTGGATCTGGGTTACACACAACCAAAAGATCTCATGTTTTTTTTGTTAGATCATGATCATGTGATGGTGCCTCCATCAGGGATGGTGACTCCACCACCTCCCTAGGCAGCTCATTCCGATACCTAATCACCCTTCCCATGAAGAAATTCTTTCTAATGTCCAACTTAAATCTCCCCTGGAGCAGGTTGAGGTCATTTCCTCTTGTCCTATCATTTGTTACCTGGGAGAAAAGGCCAACCCCCACCTGATTACAGCCTCCTTTCAGATAGTTGTAGAAAGTGATAAGGTCACCCTCAGATCTCCACCCTCAGCCTAAACAACCTCAGCTTCCTCAGACACTCCTCATAGGACTTGTGCTCCTGTCCATTCAATGGGTTTGTTGCCCTTCTCTGGACCCATTCTAACATTACAATGTCCTCCCTGAACTGAGGGGCCCAGAACTGGACACAGCACTCGAGGTGTGGCCTCACCAGTGCCAGAACAGGGGGAAAATCTGCGTCCTAGTCCTGCTGGCCACACTATTCCTTAAAAAGGCCAGGAGGCCATTGGTCTTCTTGGCCACCTGGGCTCACTGCTTGCTCATGTTCATCCAGCTGTTGACCAGCACTCCCAGGTCCTTTCCCACGGGGCCTCTTTCCAGTCACTCTGTTCCCAGCCTGTAGCACTGCACGGGGTTGTTGTGCCCAAAGTGCAGGACCCAGCACTTGGCCTTGTTGAACCTCATATTGTTGGACTTGGCCCATCAATGCAGCCTGTCCAGGTTCCTCTGCAGAACCCTTCCTACTCTGCAGCAGACCTGCACTTCCACCCAGCTTGGTGTCATCTGCAAAAATGTCAGTGGTAGACTCAATCCCCTCATCCCGATCATCAATAAAGATGAGTCCTGGTTTGAGACAGTCACCCCAAGACTAGATGTTAAACAGGACTGGGCCTAACAATGATCCCTGGAAGACACCACCAGTGGCTACATGAAGATCACAGATATTTATATATGAAGGATTAGAAATGCTATAGTGATACTCCAAAACCAGGGAATAGTTTTTTTTGTTTTTTTTTTTTACAAACGTTTTTTCAGTGGGACAACAAATATTACGTCTTGACAAAGATTAATGGATTAATGGGCCATATTCTACTTTTCAATAGCAAGATCTCTCCAGTATGTAAGACTTGTTGTTAGCTTCATATATTTAATCCTGAATTTTAAATCATCCCCTCCCCACTCCCCCAGGTAATTTCTACTGATCACTATATGAAACAGGAAACTTCTGGTTAGTACACACTTGTATTTTGATACAAGTTTTACCTTCATATTCATCCTGTAACATGATCATGATGTAACAAAAGAACATACAAAAGGAAGGTATGACCTACATATTTTACTTCATAACCTCGCACAAATTTTTGAGGTTATAATTGACATAAATGTTTTACCATCATTTGTGGTTTTCCTCGTGTTTTAACATCACTTATTTTTCTATTGAATCTGTATTCCCTTCATCAAGAAATTAAATAATGACAAGGAATTTATACAAAGCACTTCAGTCATGGCTAGAAGAATTTTTGCATCCCTTCCACTCCCCTTTTCTCATGGAAAACAGAGCGGGAGGGAAAAAAAAGAAGGAAGAAAACTGGGCTCTGCAACAACCTATGCTTACTTATCTTACTTATGGGAGATTTTCAAATTATGATCAAAATTATGCTTTGTATGTGCTGGCCACATTTCTGAATATCACTGTTAACTTTGTGAAAGTTTTATGGTTCTTTTGGAAATCTATTATCCTTCCTCACACATAGTACTGGGCTTAAAATGTGTGCAGCTGTGCATAGGAGTTATATATACATGTTTTTTTCCTGATGGCAGACAGGATCCTGCAGTAGTATTTGTCTAAGCCTTACAATTATACAATGTGTTGTGAGCATGGCTGACATTAAGTTTAGTTGCAGACCTGTATATTTGTTTCTTATGGCAGCTTTTATAAAGAAGTCCTGGCTATGTAAAGAGATGCCTCACTGCAGTGTCCTCTGACCATTTAATCTGTAGGAAGCAGAGCCTACAGAGCAGAAAAAAATACTTGGTAATTTACTATGACAGGTGAGACAAATTACTTTGATTTTAAAAAAAGGCAAATACTTCATAAATATTTTTAAGATTTATATTGACACCAAAATCCCTGGATGCTATAAGACAAAAAAAAAAAAAAAAGAAAAAGTAAGAAAATTTCTCTTGACCAACTCTAGATATTTGTTTAAGATTGTCACTCTGATATTCATGTAGTCAAGACAAAAGAAGCAAGCACCCTCCACGGGTGATTCATCTTGCACTAATAGCTCCTAGGATCAGGCAGTATATGTTCAAAGTTAAGTTTGGATTCTCAAATACCATTCCTTTCATACAGGTTTCCAAGCATCTTGTTAGATCCATTAAGCATTATTAGCATATACACTTAAAATGAGAAGAAAAGGAGTATCAGTACAGGGAATATACACTTAGATTTAGCAGCCATAGAACTGCATTTTTTTTCCTCAGCTGGGGTATGGGAAAGGTGCTGCTGAAGTCAGATTTCAGGAATGCTTTGAGAATAACCAAAGTTAAATAATTAAACAGATTTTAGTAAAGCAACTGGGGTTTCAGCCTCAGCTGAAAATGTCTCCCCTGGGCCAGGGGTCAATCCTGGGCATGGCTGACGCATGGCATCTGGGAGCCTCTCACCTGGTGCCTGAATTCCAGCTGCCAAACTACTGTAAGGGCAAAGGGTGCATGCAGGGTCTGCCACTGGGCAGAAACAGCTGACTGGAAAAACAGAAATGTGATGCTGAAATGGCATTTAGGTTTTGCAGAATGGGGAGGGAGAAGGCTTACTCTTGAATTATTAAAAAAAACCCTGAACTCATTTTGTCTAGTAGGTGTTTTGTAAGATTGCAAAAAATTAAAGAATCAGAGAAAATCAAAGTTTCAAATGAATATAAGTTTTATTCTATTCAAGAGTCTTATAGCTCCTTTGCAGGACAGAGGTAACCCATGGCATTTCATCTGAGTAAAGCTGTGGATCATATACTCCAGATTACAGGGCCTACTGCTGATGCAGCTTTGCATATTCCTACTTTCTATGATGATGAATCTCTACTAATTTCATTCATACACCGCCCTAATGTCATGTTTCCTTATTATTATCCACCTTTATGCTGGAAAGGCCAAAATATTTTGATAACTTTATCTTGCAAGTTCTACTGTAATATTTAGCAACTTTTCCTCTATTTTGTGCTCTAAGGTCTTCTTTGACTTTGTTTAAAGGAAATATTTGAAGTTTCAGACAATGGCAATCTCATTTCTATCCCTTATCTCACTTCCTTTTATAATTCCTTTTGCTGCAAGGCACAGCACTTTGGAGAGAAAGTTTCTGAATGGTTAGGTAATTAAGTCCTTGATATGATAGCACTGTGTGCACTCCTTCTGTTCTTTTCTCTCTCCTTAAATAATTTCATGTCGTATTCATATTAACTTTTTTCTGTGATGGTTCTCTTTAATTCCAGCTATGATACTTTATCACAGCAGCCTCTCTCCAGCCTGGTGTACCAAAGCAGTCCCTGCAGTGATCTTTGCCAGAGTCATGAAAGCATTCTACTCTCTACTGACACAATGCTAGTTTTTGAAAATATGCTTGCAGCTGACTGTGTGAACAGATGGATGTAGGCCACTGCACCTCAAGATTTCTTCCACTAATGTTGAAGTTTCATGGTGAGGTAAAGATTTTTAGTGGCACCCTTTATAAATACATCATGGCTGCAATGTTTTAATTTTTCAATCTTAGACAATAACTAATTTTATCTATTTAATCTGAGCCAATTCTGTTCAGTACTGGGCTAGACTTTTCAAAAAAGTTCAAAAAATACCAAATTAAAGTGGGAGAGACAACATGTACATGAGCATAGATGAAAAAAAAGAAAAAGGTTACCACTCCCTGATTGACTTTGAGGCAGTTATGGAGAAGAGATCAGAAACCCAATTGATGTAAATTGCTGTAGTTTTATCAGCTGCATTAGAAATGCAAAGACCACCACCCAGGAAAAATCTACTGTGTTATATGTGATCTTGCTGAATGTATTGTAGTAGCTCCCTGGTTCTTCTGTCTCAAAACAGAAGGATCTTCTAATTTTCCTTGTGCATATGTATGTGCTGAAGGGAATCCAGTCTAGTTGAGGGGAAGTCTCTGATAAAATAATGGTCATTTCCTGGACCTGCTCCAGGAAACTGAATTCTCATGTGTTGTTTAGCAGAAGCCAAGTTGCACATCTTGATTCAATAGTTAGCTGTGTTATCTACATGTCCACAGGTAATACAGACTTCTATGCCCTTGCCTTCACATTGCTTCATCACCATTATGAGTAACTTCACATTGTGCTGGTCATTCATAAATGAGATATACAGCTTCATCAGTAAGACACTGGAATGAAATTCCATCATTTCCCACTCTTAAACCAGGATCTCATTTACATGATACTACACTTCTATGTCTGCTGTTCTAGTTTCTCTTCAGAACTGGATTTGTATTTGAATGTTGCTTACACATAGCGGTTGCATAACCCTCCTAAGCATTGACATTCAATACACACAGCAGTACTGTGTGCAGTTAGAAATAAGAAATAAAAAACAGAGGTCAAGTCAAGAAATACAAATTTCTTTCTATTCAGACAGTTAGGTCCCTGTTTGACATGGGGCTGTTGCAGGTGGTTTTTCTCCCTTAATTTTTTACAAAAGACAAAGGCTCAGATTTCCTGCACTTCTAACTCAGTATTGGTGAAAAATATTTTGTTACTTTCCCGAACTTTCTGTAGATGAGTGTTTATTATTTTTCAGCCTCTGGGATTTTATATTTCTGAGCAAATTTAAAACAAACAAACAAACAAAAAAAACCCACCCCACATCGTTTAATGTGAATAGAATTAAAGGGCAGGGTCTTTATCAGGAGTTCAGAAATACAGTTGCAAAAGAAAAATTTAAAACCCAGGAAAGAACTTCTGTGTTAATCTTTAGCTGTTTCTGTCTTTCATCTCTCTCCAAAAGCTCTCATTCCTTCCCCTTCGCTTTTGCCTGACTCTGAAGGTTTTTATAACACACCCTCTCTCTTTTTTCATGTCCTCCTCTTTCCTCTGCCTTTATTCTTATTTTTCTCCCTGCTTCTTTTTTAAAAATAAATTCAGACTCTGAATCCATATAAAATATAGTTGTGACAATTTCAGTGGGTTTTTATCTTTTCTGGTATTTGTAGCTGAGTATCTTCTTCCTTTTTACCCTCTACTTGCTCACACCCAGTAACTGAATTTGTCCCTGCTCCTTCTGGGTTTCTCTGAATTTATATTTATATTTATATTTATATTTATATTTATATTTATATTTATATTTATATTTATATTTATATTTGTATTTGTATTTGTATTTGTATTTATATTTTTCCTTTATTATTATGTTTTTTTGCTGTTGGTGGCAGCTGTGCAGTTTAGAGCATTTTCAAGGGTGTTTCCACATCATGCAATAGTACCTTATAAAACTTACTCAGTGAATAAGGATCACACCAGATTTAGAACTATTCATTTCATGTTTGCCATATATTTCCGAATATCTGGTAAGGTATTGAACATATTTAGAAACTTTTCCTCCCTGTCACCTTTTTTAGTTTTTTTTGCTAGTGGGCATGCAGCCGTGTCTCTTAGCTTGGCCTATTTATGTTGTGATGAGGATACCTAATGAATATGGCTGCTTCTTCAAGATAGGCTATTCCAGTGTCCCAGCTTGGTGTCAAGAAGATAAAGAGTGCTTGCTGACACCACTTCTAAAATTGATCAGCCAGTCACTTATGAGACAGTTTCTGAATGATAGAGATTCATGGAGAATGCTGAGGCAGGTTTAAGCGCACAAAGATTTACCGTTGGGTTCTCTAGTTAATAACATACACAGAATTCAACAGTCTGAGTTGCTTTTTGGAGAAAAATATGGAAAAAAAGGAAGAGAAAAACAGAAAAAGGAAAGGAAAAACTGTTTTCTGGCCACCTGGAAGGAAAAGTGACAGCACTTTCTCTGTTGGAACCAGTCATGAGTGTTTGTCATCATGTTTTCTGCTAGCACTCTGTACTTTTCATTAGGACTGTCCCTACTCTCTTTCCTGATTTTGGTTGTTCTTGTTTCTGACCTTCTTGGTGCCAACAGGACTATGCAAACAAGAGCAAATGTTACACATGGGTTTTAAAGCATCTCTGCACATAAAGAGAAATATTTGTCAAGTATTTACATGAATAATATTTTGTTATGCCCCATCTTTGTTTCCTCTAATTTAAACTAAAAACTAAAAAGCAAGAGTTAAAGAGAGGTAGGTAAGGTAATTGTCCTGTCTGTGATAATAGTCTCTCATGAAACCCTATGAAAATAGCAAAATCAGGGTTTGCATCTATCAGGCCACGAGAATGCCAACAGCACAACAGGCTGGGAACAACACAGGAAATACTGCTAGAGAGTCGCTGAAACATGCTGCCTTTAGCAGCTTCGGGGAAAGGTTACAGAGCTGCACGTAAAAAGCCCATAGGTGATTATTTTTGTTTTTAACATGAGATGTCATGGAACTGAACTCCTTCAGCAGGTGAAGAAAGGAGGAAAGCCTTGCTAAACATCAGGGAGATGAAATATGAGCCCTATAGAAAAATGTCTGCTTTGTCTGGTCAGCTTCAATTGTGTTTATGGGTTTGTTATGGCATAAGCAGTTGATGTCAACGGTCTGGGGATATTAAAATATGTTAATCAGTTTAAAGTACTTAAATTTTCTTATTTATGTGCATAAATTCTGAATCAACACTAGTTCTGAGATCTTTTAAATTATGACAAGGTTAAGAGGAATAATAGATATATGTTTACAATGGAATTACTCTAGTAGCTCAAAAATATCTTAAAAGATAAAATATTAATATTCATGTAAATTATGTTTTGCTCTGTCAGAAATTAAAAGGTTATTTCTAATAGCTTTACCTTTTTTTTTCCTCCAAAATCTTTTTTTGCCTACAAGCCAAAAAAAATAAAATATTAAGTTCAAAAAACACATGAGCAGAAACAGCAAACAATTGGTAGTAAAAATATTTTAAAACATTGACAGGTGAGGATGATAAAAATAACCTGTATTATAAGACTCTGGCATCATGAGGAATTTTATTAGCACTTTTTGATGGAGAAAAAAGACATGCTGATAGGTGAAAATAAGCTTATGTTAAAAAAAAAAAAGAAAAAAAAAGTAAAAAATATAAAAAGCATTCTAAAGTAATTTTCCTGAAGAAAATTGGCTGTCTGAATGAGAATGAGAGATTGTAATTTCAAAGATCTTAGGAAAATTATAAACTCTCATCTGATGTCTTAATGTAAATGCATTCAATAAAACCCAGCTTTTTACATGGCTAAGCAGATTTCAAATGCATTTGAAATGTGAAAAACACTTTGATTAATTCTTTGGAGATGGAGTCTACTAAGAGTTATTTTGAAAAGGGAAAAATAAAACGGTAAGAACATGCATAAGGTTCTTCAATATCCAAGTTTATTTCTCTCTTATGAGGGTGATCTTAGTCAGAGTCTTGTAGGCTTGGTTCCAGCACTCTAGGCAGAACTGTATTCTTCATTTCAAACTAAGCTAAATAAGTTTTCCATAGAAAGGAAACCAGTTTTCAGCTGTGGACGAAATATTCATGGTGTCACATCTTTGTTATGAACTAAAGAGAAGTTGCAGCTCTCTGGCCCCTATGAAGACTGACTGTTTTGTTTGTTTCAGTGTTTGGTACAGTACAGCATCTAACTTTACCACTAAGGTCACCAGGTTTCAAAAACTTGGCCACAATGACCTGCTATTTGTGCTGTTACTCTTCTTAAACTCTAATGATTTATTTATAAGAGGTAAGCCTATTTGTAATGTTTTGCAGCCTCCATCATTTGAACTTGATTCTTTATTTTCTGTGTAATTTGATGGTAATGTATTATGGTCTTCTATTTGAGATTTAGTAGAAAGCTGAGACGTTTAAGAGTTTTAAAAGAATGGAGAGCAAATTTCTTTAAGTAGCAATAAAGCAACAGTAAAATAAATTTCCAAATCAGAAATTAACTTTTTTAGTGATCAATACTGAAAATGTAAACAAATTGAATATGCTATATTCATGTAGAGAGTGCCTTGGAAAAAAACCCCAGCCTTGTACATATTTAATCTCTCTAAATCCTGAAAGTTTAATAAAAATTATACGTTTTATTCACTATAATGCGCTGATATCTCTCATATTCTGTTCTGCTAAGTACTGATATATTGATATACCACTGCCTGTCACAATTGTTGTGGGCAGGATTGGTGGCCAGAAGATTGTAGTTTGCTTTTTTTTTTAATTGTGATTAGAAACATGACCACTTTACAACTGGTCATGTTGTATGTCCAGTTTTATGACTGGTGACTTTACAGCCAGTCAGTAACACAGAAGCACTCATACCCCACTGGGCCATTTTTGGGGGCTTTTTTCTTTCCTTATCTTTTTGCTTATAGGAGATGAAGTGGCTCTACAGTGTTGAGCTGCTTGCCACATACAGTGACAAAAATATAATACTTAAAAAGGCAAAAAAACCTGGACACTACATAGTCCATTCCTCCAGGGTATTCTCTGCAATGTCAACTGCACATGTGAGAACATTCCTACCTAATCCCTTGAGAGTTTATTTACAGACCTGTCATCCATGATCATGCCTGATCTTTTTTTGAACCATAGAATTCTGTCTGCCTTCACAACCTCCAGTGGCAACAAAACATAGAAATTCGAGACCTTTTATATGACAAGATATTTTATGTAATTTTTTTACATCTTAATATTATAAAAATTTTCCTACAAGTATAAGAGTTCTAACAATTATTTACTGTTACTCATTTTTGTTATTCACTATCTTTGTAATTTTATAAACCTGGCTTCCTTCTCTCTTTGCCAAGTGCTAATCTGTAACCAAATCAGTCTGATCCTGAAGTTATTATCAGATCTTAATGCATCTGGAACAACAGCTGAGATCATTCAGATCTGACAACTTCATGCATCTGGATTTTGTGTGGGAACTCCTAATATATTCACAGTCTATTAAGGGTAATTTTTAATTCATTCTTCCAAACAATTTTTTCCCCAACATAATGTACACAAGGAAGTTTATTATTCTTGAAAGGGAAAAAAAATATACAAATTATTTTACAATTTGTATAAATTATAAGTCCTGAAAAATTCACACAGACTTTTCAGGTGCCAGTTGTATAGGATCTTATGCTATTCTCATTTAAATAAGTAAAATGAGCACATACCTTGAAGGTAAGAGAATCAATTTATAATAGTCTATTTGATCTAAAATTCATTGCATATTTGAAAGCATAATTTTAAAAATTCAGCTTGGTCTGTTGCTTTTAAAAACAAAATAAATATACATCCAAAAGCATATCCCTCATGACTAATTCTTCTTTCTGCTGCTTTTTTAAATTAAATACTCCGCTAATATATGAACTACACATTCTCAAAAGAAATAGTTTTCTGTTAAATAGTTTTTTATTGTGTTGAATAAAATCTAGCAATATATCATGGAGTTTTCATTTATAAAGCATTTTTTACATCAAATTATTCCAAAAATTTATATGTATAAGTATACATCAAAGGATGGTGCTGAAATGACATTAATTTCTGAAGGATTGGAATCTTACTGGACTCCTTGTAAATATTGTAATGAAAAACATAATGGTTTGATAATTGCAGTGTAGCTTAAAAAGCAAAATTTCTCTGTAACATTGTTTTTTAGGAGTTCAATCAGTCATTTAGTGAACAAAATGGAATTACATAAAGGATAGTTTATCCTGTTATCTGGGGTTAGTATGGAAATGTAATGATCTGTCCATAATTACAGTAATCAAAAATCTAAGAACTTTTTTTAAAAAATTCAGGAGAAAAACACAAATCAAAATTTATGTCCTGAAGAAATATATGCAGAAGACAATGTAATAATGTATTTTACATGGCCTTAGTTTTGCAGTATTTTTATATACTCAATTTTGCATAGAAATGTTAAGAGAACTGTGGTCATTCCAATGTTTCAAGTCTTCCTACTGAAAATGTAAAATCACATTCCTGTCCACATATATTTATTTTTACAGTTTTCCATTTTTATGGAAAAGTTAGATTTTATTTCGATTTTCTTCACAGAAATATTTCTGACTATTTAATTTTAAACGCATTACTTTTTAAGAAGGGCAAATCTTAATAACAGAGAAAGTTTTTAAAGTCTCTAGGATCCGAAGTCCCAGTAAAACTAGACCATTACTCGAATGTATACTGACCTCAGTGTTTCTGAGATACACCATAAATCAGATGATAAAATTGTATGCACACGCACATAAGGTGATTTTGCTGCAACACATTTCTCTTTCAGGCAGTCAGCAAATTGAAAAGGAAACTGTGTAATGCTTGCTCTAATTTGTTTTTAGCAAAGCAATTTGGTAGCTTTAACAAAATAAAGTAACAATCTTATTTATCACTGGAAAGTCTACATGGAGCAGCATCTGTTAAGCCTCATATTATATACCAGTCTTGTGAAATGCTCTTTTCTGATTGAAGAAATTAGTTTGTCAGAACAAAGTCTGTTACTTCATGAAAATATAATGACAAATTAAATACTGTTACCTGGTTTCCAAAAAAGCTATGAACATGCTTTCACTGAGCATCTTTGGAAAGGTTATTCATAAAGATTTCTTCCCACTTTAATTAATAAGTGATACATTGCATCAGAATCTTGAAATATGAAAACACTATTTTGCATATTGTTTTAAAGGGATAATAGGCACAGATGAACATAAATTTTCTCATTAAATCTTCATATTTACTTGTAAATGCAATCCAAACCAGATTATAGAGCATTAGAAAAGTACCAAGGAAGTACATGACTTCTAGTCATGCCAAAGACAGGTAAGGTGTAAAATGGAAAACTGGGGAGATTTTTGGTTTTCTGTCAGAACCATTTAACAACTCTGAGTTCTTACAATGCTCTGTCATTTGAGTCCATCATGAGCTCAGAGACCTGTTTTATATCCCCTATATTTTTATTTGGAATTGTATTTATGCTGCTCCAGGTGTCTACTTGCAAGCTACTGTTGTTCTGAGTGCAATACAGTAGCCCACAGAGGACTGTTTAAAGAAAGTGTAAATTTAAAATACAAAAATGCTTCAGAAATTACATAATGCACTGGTTCTGCCATCCATCAGCCTTTAAGATCTAACTCCCAAGTATTTTCTGAAGTTGCTAAATTTTGCATTCATGGAAGTGCTTATTGGCTTCTGACACTCAGCATCAATATTTAGAAGACTGGCTGAGAGCATCGGGACTGTGCAGCTCGGAGAAACGAACGTTTCGTGGAGACCTCGTAGAAGCCTTGTAGCATCTGAAGAGGGCATACAAGGAAGATAGAGAGGAACCCTTCATCAGGAACTGTAGTGACAGGACAAGGGAAATGCCTTTAAATGGAAAAAGAGTAGGTTTAGGTTAGATACCAGCAAGAAATTTTTTTACTGTGAGGGTGGTGAGACACTGGAACACATTGCCCAGAGAGACTGTGGATGCTCCATCCCTGGAAGTGTTCAAGGTCAGGTTGGATGGAGCTCTCAGCAGCCTAGTCTAGTGAAAGACATCCTTGCCTGTTGCAGGAGAGTTGAAACTAGATAATCTTTTCATTTCCTTCCAACCCAAACCATTTCATGGTTCTATGATCCTATTGAACATGTATGGAAACGCAGAATGCAATAATTCATGTTGTGTTTAGATTATGTGAATGTGGACCCAAATCTCACTTAGAACCAATGATTGCAATGCTGCTTTGCCTTAGAATATATATTTTTTAAGGCTAAAATACTGTTTGCAGAGAGTTGAAATAATTTTACATAAAGGTAGTAACATAAGTGAAAGATGACCACAAAAAAGGGTAAAGTTCAAAGCTGTCATGATAGCTCTTGGAACTTGTTTCAAACAACATAATGCAGTGAAAGAAATGCATAGTTTTAATTTGTTAATTTAATAAACTCCACAGTAAATTAGTTTATAGTGTCCCTCAGGTTCACAGCCCAAACTACAGGAACATGTTTTTTTACACTTTCAAATTGAAAATCATTGATTTCCTTTAGGAGTTTGTCCTTTTTGACTGTGAATAAGTCCATTTATTTCATGATCTCATCAACATATATATTAATAAGAGATACAGTATTTTTATATTGGCAAAGAGCAATATTTAATTTTAGTTGCTCACATGAGCTTTGATTTAAATAAAGATAATTTACAAAGGTGGGGTTTTTTTTCCCCATTTCGCAACACAAGTATAAGGAAGGTTAGAACTATCAAATATCAAAATTGTGAACTGTGACAGAGTGTATGTTTTGTTAATTATTTTTCAGCAGGAGTGCTTGCACACCTTCCTTGATCATCCATTCCTAAATCTGTAGGAATAAGCAAGCAGTACTGCCACTACTATACTGCTCTGGCTTAGAACTGAATAAAATAAAATACTGCCATCCTAACAATTCCTAAACCAGGCAAATTGCCCTATGTGGATCATCACATAGCACAGGAAGAATGAACTCATATTGCTGATGGGAATGTTCAGGAGTGAAAAGCAACTGTGAGCAAAAACTGCCTAAGGCATGGTGTCTGTTAAAATTCTGCCCTAAAATGTCTTAGTGATTTGATGGATCAGGCATATTGAATAACTACATTTCAGACATGCATGACATGGACAACAGTTGTTTTTATTCAGGTACAGAGAAAAATATTTAATTTTCAATTCTTACATAGTTGCACAGGGGTTAAAACATCTTGTTTCCTTTTCAACCTGAAGGAAATCAAATCTGGCTTTCTCCTTTCTGTGAGAATTCCCTAACCATAAAACAATAATGTAATCTGACTACACACATTAACTATTTCTCTTGTGCAAGTAGAAGAGTGAAAATACTGAAGCTGGAAAGGAAAAACAAGAAATCACATATGGCTCTGTTCTAACACAATGATGCAGGTTTTAACCTGCAAGAAAGGAATCATGAAGTTTTGAACCATTAGCAGAAGATCTGACTAAATTCTTGCAAATGTCTTCTCAGTCCAGTATATAGCTTGAGGCATGTTGCCGCAAAGGCCTGAGTCCTTTTTCTGACATCTCTTTTGGCCTGAGATATTTAGACAATCTTTTAGATTAAAATATATCCTAGGACAGGAGTTTTTCAGGAAAGACACCTTGGAGTAATCTCACATGTGTATTGTGGGATGGAAGATGAAACAGCAATGATAATATACTGACAGCACAGGATCATGAGGACTGAAAATTAAAGCTATTTAATACTTGTGGTACCCAAGGGTATGTTAGACAGACTAATGACTTTCTAAGCCAATTCAAAAAATAAATTTAATTTATGGGTCTCAGTGTTCACCACTAAGATATTCTACTTCCTACCTCTACACTATGCTAAGTCTACTCCTAAATATACTCCCTCAAATTTTAGGAGGTAGGATGGGTATCAAAAATGCATAAACTTCTTTTTCTTCAGAGCTATGCCTAAAAGAATGTTCTGAAGCCTGGGTAAAACCAAGATTAGCTAGCTTGAATCTTTCAAAAGATATAGTAGTTTTCAGAGCATGCATGTGAATCAGTGTTGCTAATTACTTTTAAACAGACCTTTAAGCTGTGCTGCTATATGTTCTCCACTGCCAAGTGTTGCTATATAATTTGTATAAAGCTGTGAAGACACTGAGGAACTGTAATCATGCTGAGCCACTGGACATAATTACTACTGCTCTTCTGTGTAACATCATTAATTTTGCTCTAGTTTTAATGGTCTCCTTGGATTGTTCCTGAAAATAACTTGTATGTTTAAAGCAACTTCAGATTTGTGACAGTGAAGTATGCTAATGATTCCTAATGTCTAGTTCAGTGACTCCTTTCTTCTTCTGAGGTTGGCAGAATGTCATAAATTATTTTTTAAAAAACAACCCACTTTACATTCAGAAGATAAACAACAAAAGGCTGCATAACACATATCTAAAAAACACATGTCTAATCATCTTGGTCTATATGGCGACTAGACTCTGTAATATCTTTTTAGGATATTTATAGCTATAAACAGACTGGATCTTCACTAGGATTTTTGTGAGTCCCTGAAAACAAGTAAATAGTTGTAACTGATGTTTAGCAGTTATCTTTTCAATTTTCTTTTTCTTGTAGTAGAAAATTCATAAATAGAATATTTACTTTGATTTAGACTAATCATTGCCAGGTTCTAAAGTTTTATGAAAGAGAAAGCAAAGCATGCCAGTTGGGTATTTAAAACAACATTATACATGAGGAAGAAATGTTTAGAATCCTTGGTAGCAAACTAAATCCTCATATGCTTTTTTTTCTGGAGCATTATCTCTTGAACCTGAAACTGTGTTCACAAGAACAAAGAGTTGAAGTGCCTTGTTGTTTATATTCCTCATGAGCATTTAGGATTAAAAAAAAGAGAAGAGAACACTGGAAGGCAGAGTCTGAAGATTGCACCAGTATTTTAAAAACAGCAAAGTAACTAGTACTTCTTGATATTCTCATTCTGATTCCACTGATTGCCAGCTCCCTTTGTTATAACATCTCCATCTTCTTTGAATTCATAATCAAACTAATCTTAAATGCTCTTTCGGACACCAGTTATTGTATAAATTCTCTTGGGTAAGATTAAGTCCCCTAGCTCTTACTATTCAGACTATATCTATATACATACAAAGTTATTAGAATTTATGCAAGTTGTTCAACCACTTAATGGAAAAAATACCACCTCAGGAACACACCACGTGACTGAGTTTGAGGATAGTGATTATATTCCTGACTTTTTTTCCTAGAAGAGCAGATTTTTTTTTCATGAGACTTCCCTGTATGCAGGAAACTGTTTTCTCAAAGGTTTGAATTTTGAGGTTAACAACTTAAAAGGTGCAGAATGAACTTATCTAAGAAGAAAAAATAAATGTAGTTCTAGCACTGTCTCATGCAGTCATGAGGAGACAGCATGAGGAGAAAGCACACACTCGATGTTCAATATGGTGAGCAAGCAGAAGGTTTTTAGCAAATTTAAATTGAAAATGCCCATCCCAATCTGTTAGACTGTATTCATGTTCTCCTAAATGTCTTTTTTTCATTTTGAATCATCAAATAATTTTTGAGACAAGAATTATTGTGAAAAAATGTCAATAGTTATTTTTAAAATTCTCTTCCCAGAATCCAAAAAAGCAGCACGTTATGGGCTAATACTGTTAGAATATCTTTGATGCTGTGTATTCTGGCAAGGCTGGAGAATGTTCCAGCAGAAAAAATCCTTCAAAGAAAAGGAGAATTGAAATCTAAGATTTCTATTATGCTATTCTCTAGAAAACAAATTAAAAATAAATTTAAAATAACAATTAGAAGGGTCAACCTTCTACATAGTTCTGGGGTTTCTATGATCTGTAGGATAATCAGCTCATTGGATTCATGTGCTCATTAATAATTTCATCACATATTATTCTTCCTGATTGCCATAATAAGCCACTTATATTTTCTTCTGTGTGACACTGCCTAGTAAATTCTAACTGGAAATATTTCTAGGTTTCCATTCAGAAATTGATGTAGCAGTCAGAAGTTTATGCAGGCAGTTCAGGATTGTTTTCTATTACAATAAAAAATATTTTCAACAAATAGAAACTTTGATAGGTTGCAGTTTCCATCAGATGCATTTTCTGATACAACACAGTGACGAGGTTTATAAAATTCCATATTTTTAAAAGCAGCAACTGTTCATACATTTCTTACTGACATTCTGCAATGCCATAGCAGATAAAGATCTTTCACAGTTTTCATTACCATTAGGATATGCTTCTTCAAATTACTATTTAAAGATAAACATTTTCCAGTGTTTACTGCCCTTTTCCTGTGTCTTTCTAGACACCAGAAGGTGAAACAAAAATAAAATTTGATCAGATTTCATGCCTGTTTTTTTTTTTCCATAAGTGAAAATTCCTTCCTTGCAAAGAGCTCATCTCAAAGTCTCTGGTAGCTAAAAGCACAATAAAATCCATTCCAAAAATACTAATATCCTCCAAACTTCTTCCACTTTACTTCTTTTAAGTAAAGTCCTCAAAGAAATGAGAACAAGAGAGAAAATTAATTCCATGTTTAGAGACATTTTTCTCATTTTGAAGCAGAGATCACCTTCTTTGAGTTTCAATTGAGGTCTACACTACTAGAAATAGGGTAAACCACAACAGAATTAGCTTTAATTATATTAAGAGGATATTGTCAGAGTCTCTGTCTATTTTACTGAATTCTGGAATACATCTGAGCCCATTGTCTGATTTCCCAAGTTGTTCTCTGTTTTTTTAAGGAGTTGGTTTACATTCAAAACTGTGTTACAAGGGAAAGAAAAAAGCACATGTATAGAGCAAATTTATTGTTAGCCTAATTAAAAAAATTTAAATTCAAATGAAAAACAATAGTCCAGCTACAATGATAGCAACAATTATAGTACAAATTAGTACAGGAAAAATTTTATAATATTATTACCCTTAGAATTCTTAAAAAAACACCCTTTCTGAAATATATCTTTTTTTGCTGATGCTGTGCTCACCTTCCCAACATCCTTCCAGTTTCCCCAGCCAAGTTGTGCTGTGCTGTCATGGCAAGTCATGAGCATCCTGAGCCCCTTCCTTCCTGGGAGAAATGCAGTGTTGCTGGTCAAGGTCCCATCAGTGTTTGGACATGTTTGGGTTTATTTTTATATTTCCTCACCATGGCTCCTGCCATCTGGCTGCTGCCAGCTGAGGGTGAGCATGGCCCTGCAGCCTCCCCAGGCTCAGCCACAGGGGCTCTTATCTGGACAAGGACCCCTTGGGTCTGCCAGACCCAGGCGCAGGCGCAGGCTCAGGCTCAGGCTCAGGCTCAGGCTCAAGCTCAGGCTCAGGCTCAGGCTCAGGCAGAGGAGACAGCAGGCATCTGCCCCTGAGGTAGGATCTGAAAACAACCCAGGTTTGGTTTAGGTGAGCCCAGCCCCCCCCTGAGACTGGTGCTTTTCAGAGCCCTGGTCTAGGAGTGAAAGAATTGATTGTTACTGGGGTCTTGATAGACTTCAGAAAACAGGAACAAACAAATCTACCTGATTCTGACATATATTAGAAATGTATACTATGTATACTACCTATGAACCCAGCAAAACCAAGCTGTAAATAAAGTCTCTTAAGCTTTTCTTTTATATAAGCAGTTATTGTGGTGATTTCATGTTGAATTTTCATTTTTGTCACAGAAAAAAAATCTCACTCTACTGAAAATTCTCAAAAACTTGTCTTCTTTCCTTATAAGTGGTTGATATTTCAGAGAAAACCCCATAACTTAGAGCTGAAAACTAGTGAGAAAATAATTTGACTTTGGAAAAGTTTTTTAAAGGGAAAGGGACAATATAAAAAATGTGGGAAACACAAAAGAAGAACACCAGCATGCCCCAACAGTTAATTTTCTGATTAAATCTATGATATTGAACCTAAAAAAGAAAAAAAATTTGTTTTATTATTAAGTTTCATACACTGTCTCACTACTTTTTGCTTTTAAAAATAATTATTTGAAAGAGCATGAATTCCATGGATGAACTTAATTTTCTGTTTTATTTTCTATTTTTCACTTATAAGTGCCATCTTCAACACTAACTCTCTAGCACATTCTTTAGTAAATACTTAACAACAAAAAAAATGCCTTAAGGATTAAAAATTAATTCTTAAGAAGTCTTTAATAGGTAACATATTCAGTCTATATTTTTTAATAGCAAGTTGTCAATATAGAGTTTAATTTTCAAATTCTTGAAACCACTGGCATGGAAAGATTATATCCAAATCTCTATAACCAGGGACTGAAGAAAGACCTTTGGAGATCTCTAAAATAAAAAATAAGTTAGTATTAAACAGAAATTTCTTTATGGTTATTATACTTACCTGGGCTAAGACTTTCCTTCAATCTTTACCTTGATTCAGAGCAAGGTATTAGACAGTGATGTGTATTTCAAGTTTGTGTTCTCAATATTTTTTTACAGTTTTCTTTTTTCCCTTTCCAGATCAAAATCCATTATTCCATTCTGGAGTTAAAATCCCCTAATATGAAATTTTTTCATCATTTAAATTCTGACCAGTTCTATTTTGAAATATTTTCATCTAGTCCTGATTATATTCAAACACAAAATATTTTATATAAATGGGTTAAATTAAAGGCTTTTGATGTACCAAATCTACTGGAAAAAAGAAATTCATTGTGTTATCACATTACATCTACCATCTCTTTATAGGTGAGTAAAACACGTTGAGGGAGATCTCAGAAAGGGATTTAGGGAATATTTTGCTGAAGCCCATCCTGCTATTATAATCTAAATTAAACTGCAGAATTAAATTGCCACAGGATGAAAGTCAAAAGTACAAATTAAATCAAAAAGCAATTAGAGATATCTATGGCTTAAAAGTCCTTACAGACCTTTTAAACGCCAAGTTATAAATAGGAATTTTAGCTAAGGAGATGCCAATGCTGAAAGCTGTTGGAAGCTGAGAGAGTATGCTGGGGAAAAGATTACTCTTTACACAACCCATTTTTATACTAATTTTCTAACTATGTTTCCACTTGCCACAGAAAGCACATGGTATTTTATTAAATGGATATTTGTCCTAACTTCATATAATCATTCCTAAAAGTCACATTTAATTTTTTGAAATATTCCATTGTTTCCCAAGTGGCAAAAGACTTTATGCAATAAGATTAGTAACAAAAGTAGCTCATGCTTTTTCCTGACCTGTTCCTGCATTTGAGTCTATTGTTTTGGGTAAAATGTTGAATGTGTAATCCTTAACCCAGCTGCTTTGAAAAAAGAGCAAAAAATAAACAGAAAAGTCGACTCATTCAGGCAAAGCTATATTCATTAACGATCTTAGGAGAAAAAAGCCTTAAGAAAAAATGCTTCCATTAAAATTACCATTTTAAGGAAAAAAAATCCATGCTAATTCCATTAGAGAAAGCAACTCTCCATTTTGCAAGCTAAAGCTCATTTTAAACTGCTCTGATGTATCTGTTACTTCCTTGTTTATAGAACTACAGGAAGTGAAATTATCAGAAAATAAGAGAAAACCTTTGAGACAAATTTGAGGTAAAACAAAAAGAAAAAAAAAAATGAATTAGAAAAGATTTCTCCATCTTAGAATTTTTCAAAATTATCCTGATTGAGCTGAACCATAAAAATCATTCTTTGAAACTTGAATCAATAGTATGGAGTAGAAAACAAAGTAAGAAGATTGAAACCTAGTTCACCCAAGATATTTACAGAAGGCAAAGTGATTAGAAAATGCAATTTCAAATTCAAAACCAAGATAATTTAGCAAGCTCAACAATGCTTATCTTTTTGGCTCATATTAAATCCAAAACACACAAACCGCAAAGTATTAAAAAAAATCTAGTACAACATGAATGTTCAAGCAAAGAAGACTAATTCTCAGAGTTTCTTCCTTCCTGCAACACTTCCCAGCTACTGAGGAGTGAGTTGACAAGAATAAATCTCACATTAGTTGGCTGTTGGGCTCTGAAGTCCGAAGCTAGATGATGGCAACTATGGAATTGTAAATTAAACACAACGTGTCTGATGAGTAACTCAAAAGACAGGCTATAACACAGCTGGAAAATTTCACTAAAAAAATAAAATTATTGCTAGTCTGGCAACGGGAGGCATGTAATTTTGTCCTGATGTCATGAAGCTGCTTTATTCCTTACCCGTCTGCTCAGTGCCCAAGGACCTTTAAGATGGGCGTTGGTTGAAGGTCTTGGTGCACCGGGCTGGGCCCAGCGGGCTGGGCCGCGCTCTGGGGGGAGTGCACCGGGGACGCTGCAGGGCTCCTGTGGGGTTTTGTCTTTTGTTTGTTCCTACTAGCTTAGGAAAAGATTTTTCCCTTCCCACCCCCTGGTCTCACTGCCCTCCTTTCCCTGCTCTCCGGCCCGGGGTCCCGCGGGTGGCCCCGGCTGGTCTGAGCCCGAGGAACGCCGAACCTTTCACCTGCCGGGAGGAGGAGGAGGATGGGTGACAGAGGACCAGCAGGCTTTTCTTACCTCTGCCCTGCTCTGGGCTGCTGCGTGGGCTTCTCCTTCCCCTTCACCTTCCCGGAGACTGGGGGGATTAGTTGTCAGCCTGTGTGGGTTTTTTCCCTTCTCTGGGCATTTGCTGTATTTTGAGATTTGTTTTGTTTTGTTTTGTTTTCTGTTCTACCCTGTTTTCGTTCTGTGTTAATAAACAGTTCAAGTTTTTCCCACTTTTCACCTACTCTTATAAATTTGTCCCATTGGCAGAGGAAAAGGGGAGGGAGGCCCTTTCCCTTCAGAGGAAGCACTAATTCCGGAGTGTCTGCTCCTAAAATTTTGTTTCCAAAACCAAGACACGTTTACATTAGCATCGCTGAGTAGTAGTAGACGGAAGTAGTATTTGGCTGGGACTTAAGTTTACAGTAGAAGGGAGATTGTAGGGACATCATTGATTCCTATGGTATGCTGGCTCAGCTAAAGGCTCATACTTCTGACATTTCTGGTTTTTATATAAGGAAAATGGATTTCTGTTCCCTTATATTAGCTTAAGCATCAGTTTATATTACGCATTAACAGGAAGAACATTTCTACCTAGAACACAGGGTTTGAAATTATTCTATGGGAAATTTTATTCCCTTTTTTTTTTGACACAGTGTTTGATGTACTCTAATGTACAACTATTTCTTTGGGTGTGTACAACATAAATCAATCTGGTGAGATCTGGAAAACTGCATTTTCCTTGCAGATTAAAACAACATCGTTTTGCAGTAGGTGCTGCTACAGTCATGACAGAGTGGGGGCAGTTGTAACATTTAATGGTCTCTAAATTCTCATGATGAATGTGTTTTCATATTAGCCTCAGGAATGCATTATAAGACAGCTTGCTGATTCAGACCTTTTCTAAAAAAAGAAAATTGTTATTTGTGTCCATATCTAATCCACTAGCAAGCTTCCTTCTTTTAATTTAAAACAGTACTGTCATTTTGTGTATCTCCCAAAGAGCTAAAAAAACCTAGATTAAATAAGACTGAATAGGTTAAAATATTTTTTCTAGGAAATTTGCTTGGTGGAGGGTTAATTATCATTGTATAGTTAACCCACTATGAGGAATCTGCCTATCTTGATCTGACTATTTAAAGATGAGATTTACTCTGCAGAGGGTATTTTTGTTCCACTAATATTTCGAGTTTATATCAATTTAATATATCTATCTTTGAAATTAGAATAGCTGCATTTCAGCCACTATGAATACAGTAGGTTCATATAAAATGTATTTCTTTCTCTATGAGTTTATAGATTTTTGTCATGAGGTTTTCCTACTTTCTGAACAGTGAAGATACTCTTCACTTATAAAACATTTGCTTTTATATATTAATTATTTTGATGTATTCAAATAAAAATAAAAATGTGATAGATTGCAAAAAGACACGATCATGGGTGAATTAAAAATATATACTGTTAAAATTAGTAAATGCATTCTGTGATTCATCTCTTTCTAGAGTATTTAATCTTTAAACAATTTTCCTTTGTAGTTGGTTTTTCAGTGCCATATGACTGATTTAAAAGAAAAAAAAAAAAAACAGCAAAGAAACCTATCAATCTTTGTCAATTCAGAATTGCTCTTGAAAAGAGCATGTAAGGAAGACAGAGATATTATTCTGACAACATCCACATCTCTGAAAGTTGTTTGTAAGTGCTGTATCAAACAACACACCATCACCTGTAGATCAAAATCAAGTAAAATATTCACACTATTATTTGGATGAATCTACTAATTTTATTCACCTTCTTACTTCTTCAGCAAGAAATACAAAAAACTTGTTCTTTTCAAATGGACCTTCTGGTCCCATCAGTGATCTGATATCAATACCTGCATAAAAAGAGTTAATTAATGAGATATTTATGAACATTTCAAAAATACCATGTTCCTTAAATTTTCAAGAAGTCAGCAGAGCCTTTTGCAGAAACATCCATATTTATCAGCCAGTGTGGTGTGTATCTCAGTGTACTATCTGGGAAGGCATCTTAGAGATAAGGCTTCTGGAAACACTGATAGCAAAAAGCTATGGAGTTCAGATGGTGTTTCCTACTGAAATTCCTAATCTACATTTAGGCATACAAAATTAGAAGAAACATTTATGAAACCTTTCAGTAAAAATTTAAATAATGAAGAGGTTATGAAGAAGAATGCATGTATCTGAATGAGTTGATTTCTGTTTTATTCTAGTTTTATGAATTCAAAAAAGGGATAAAAGATATCTTTAGTCTTTCTACATGGAGATTGGTCTATTCATAGTTTACCTTCCTACAGATGCTAAATTCAAAGGTTCTTTTATTTTAGATTAACTTTTGAAACAGAACTTCAGGACCAAAATAATACTAACTGTGGAGACACTACAGATGCAAAAAGCATTTTATTTAGCTGTATTTTCACCATTTTTATTTGAACTTTGAAATACTTGTTCCAATTCAAGAATTTAGATAATGAGCAATAGTATTTTCTTAGTCTGTACTGGACTATTGCTCATTCCTGGCAAGATTTGGATATGCTCAACTAAATTAAAATTATAGATTAGTATTTTTTTCTGCACTTTTGATTAAATATATGAAGAAGTAAGCTAGCCAACTTTCACAAGTACTTTTTTTTCTCAGTTATTGTGGTGGGATAAGGATTGCGAAAAGAAAGTTATAAAATAAATGTTTGCCAGAAAATCAATGAAATCCTTCTGTACTAGAATCATAGAACAATGAGCTTGGAAAGGATTTCTTGGGGTCATTTTGTCTATTCTCCTGCTCAAAACAGAGCTAGTTTCACAGTTAGACCAGGTCATCTGAGGTCCTCCCCAAGGTTAGAGATTTCATAAGCTCTCTGTGTTTGGCATTCCAATAGTGGAGGTTTTGTTTTCATGAAATGCACTTTGTAATTTTCCCTACTGCAACTTGCAAACATTGTCTTTTTCTTCTTTGCTGTACACCTTAGTCCTCAGTCTATCCCTTAGCCTGTTCTCGAGGGTTAGAGACGTGGCACCAAAGCTGTGTTAACCACACAGCATTCATAACCACACCCCGCCCAGTCTGGTGAACGTGTGTGTGTCCAGTATAAGCAGACTTCAACTTGGTCATCCTTTACTGGGGGCCGCACTTTTCTCACCCAAATATTGTTCCTAAGCAGGGAGGTCTGGAATGCCTGTGTCAAGCCTGGAGTGAAAGATTAGGGTTTATTGTGCAGATCAGTCTCCGCTGGGATGCCAGTCTTGACCACTCGGGCTGAGCCCTGAAGGCCCAGTGTTTGCCTGGGCCATAGTGCAGGTGTGTCCAGCCCTGGTGCCTACTGGCTCTGACTTGCAAACTGGTCTGCAGTTTTGGGTTGAACTTGAAGCTGACTCTTATCTTTCCATGTTCTGTCTGATGATTATCAAAGTGAGATCAGAACTTCTCAGTCACAAGTGTGGCCCTGCTTGGTTATGCTGAGCTACACCCATCAGTGAAGGTGCTGTCTTGCCTGTGTCCTTGGTTATCAGCTGGTCTTTGCTCATGGAGCAGCTCTTGTCACTGACTGACAATCTGAGCAAACCTTGCAATAAAAAACTGTGGTAAGCAGCATACTGAATATCTGTATTTTCTATATCCTTTGCCACTAGTTCACCACTTCTCTTGAAAGCAGGACAATTTATTATTGGATTTCATTGAATTTAATTGGACAATTATTTTTATTGGACTTCATTTTTATAGCTGACATTCCTCTTTATGTCCTCCTTTTTGCCTTTTACACCCTTCTGGCAAGCTTTAATTTTTCCTATATGGCCATGTGATATTTCTGTGTTAATCTTTGGCAAGCTGAAAAAGAGAAGAATTAGGGAGCCTTCTTCCCCTGCAGAAGGGGATATCTGTCTACCACTGTCCTTTGCTTTCTTCACTGCCCCAGACAGGGATTAGGCAAAACTGGTCCAGGTAGACAGGTTCCCCAACAGATCTTGTGTCACATCATCTGTTGCCATGTCTGAAGCTTGTCTACAAATGCACATCTGCAGAGTGGAGCTCTGCTGTCAGAAATCACAACCCTCCTGTGTCTTTCAGAAGCCTCCAATATCTATTATGGTAACAGTTCATTCTCCCACTGGGGAGGAGATGCATTCCTGCTCTTGTGCAATGTAAGGATCTCACCTCTGCACAAGCCTATGAAGGGAGAAATATTTCCTTCCCCTCACATAAACAGATGCATCTTATGAAGCAAATCCTGAAGTCTTCCATTACTTCATTAGGAAATCTGCCTGAAACAAAGGCTGTGCTCTCTGGGACTTGCATATAGAATAAACTCATCTCCTTAAAGCACCAAGAGACTTCTAGTGAATTTCTGAATAATAAAAGAAAAATGACAATCACAGCTTGGTTATTTTACTGGGTTTTTCTGCTTTGTTTTTTTTTCTATCAGTTTTCTCTTAATTTTTTTCTGTTTGTTTGTTTGTTTTTTTATCAATAACCTTACAACTTTTTTTCAAGATTGGTAATTTACTATTGAAGTGCAGGAAAATTAAGTTATGAGAAAATATGTTAATTATAAAAATTAGCAAAATTATATACTGGAACTTTAAGCCTGTGCCTTATGAAGGTTTTTGGGTTTGGGAAGAATGAATTAAAACTATAATTTAAACTGTTGCTGTAAAGTAAGAAGGGATTATTTTTCTGTTTCACTGCAGATGTGTCCTGATCTTTCAGGAATTTGTCACCTCACTCAGAGAAGAAAGGAAGAGTTAGCATTATCTGCTAGTAATTGTACCCTTCTTGTTTTTTGAGCAAGAAGTCTTCTGAAAATAATTAGAGACAGTCTGAAATTTCACTGCTATTAATTTAAAACTCAGTTTTTGTCTAAGACTTCAGTGCTGGATTTTAGTCTAAATTTAACTTGTCTGATCACTAAAGATGTCTAATTTAGCACACAATAATTTTACTACCTATTATATGAGCAAATGATACCTGTTAGTGTTAATAACAGTCATCACATTTGACATTATTAATCATAAAACACTCTTGAGAACTCTTTAAAATTTAGATGCAGGTGATCATCAATGTTTTGTTCACACATGCAATACTGAGTATTTTTAAAGTTATCTTAAATAAAGTTATTTTTGCAAGGCCAAATAATCATTTTGACATGAAAAATGCAATGTTGCAGTTCTAAAGTATTAATGATAATAATGGTACATTATAGAAACATATTATATATCATGCTACAGCTTTGGAAACACTGAATTCTGACAGCATCTGGATATATTGCAAAAAGGTAATTTCTTGAGTATTCTTGTTTGATGGTAGAAGAAGCAGTGGTATTGGTTCAGCAATATCCTTCAGGTTTTCACACTCTCCTAAAACAGCCATGACCTGGAATCATCCTGGAGGTGACACTGACTGTCTTGAAAGAGATGACACACTTTTACTACACTCAAGCTACTTTACTACCTGTGAAGAGTGATACTGTTAAGGTGACTTTTTCCCTCTGGTTCTTGTAGATAGTGAAAGGGATTAATGTCATTTTGTGCTGCTTTGTGTAACTTTATGCCTGTACTGGGTCAGGGGCAATGAAAAGGCAAGGCAGAAACACCTGAGTACATGAGCAATCCCTTTAGGCCAAGCAGGGGTTCTTCTCCTTGTTCCAAATAGTATTTTTCTTTTAATTCAGTCAAAATATGAAATTCCTACAGATTTAGCTGAACCTAGCACCTGTCAGATGAGAGGTTTTCTCCACAAAAATATCTGAAAAGAACTCCAAACAAACAAAACTTTTTATCTGCTGGTCTTTTGAACTGAGAGTCTAGCTTGAGTGGCTACACTGTGGTTCAGAAGAAGATGCACTGGCCAAAGACACCTGTTTTCTCTTTTGTGTTTGTTTTGTTTTATTTTTTATTATTCGGCTGCTCTGTGGAAAAGTTGCATTCAGTCACCTCAAAGTAAGAAAATTCTAAGTCGTTTCATGTGACACCACTATTGGATTAATAAATAACAACTACTGTAGAGTTTGTTCAGGGAAGGGTCAAGCAAGTTGTGTCCATTGGGAAGAATGGAATTTATCATTTTCTGTTGCTTCTTTTCACTCTATAAACAGGTATACAAACTCTCTTAATCTCTTCCACTATTCAGAAGTTCATTTTTCTCTCTATTGACTTTCTAAGAAAAGTAAAAGTTTGAGTTAGACTTCCTCTCACTCCTCCCATCCACTTATATTATTAAAATTTGAGTTAGTGATAAAGTTAATTGTATATAATAAAGTATTGTAATACTGGATGTACTTTTTAAACTACAAATGTTAGGGACTAGAAAGATATCAATATAAATACACAATTCCTAGGAAGGCAGAAATAAAAGTTACTGAGCTGAGAAAGATTTTGCAGGTAAGTTAATACAAAATGGAGTGACTCTGCAATGTGGCTGCTAGAAAAACAAACAATGGTCTGTGTGGTAAAGGGCTGTCTTTCAGACTTGCCTTTTATTTCCTCTATTACAACAGAATAGATGTAACATACAACAGAGTGCCATCTCACTAACTAAAGGCATGATTTACTTTTCCAAAATTTTCTCTGGTATATACATTTTTCCTTATTGTCAGTATTTTATGTATTGCTTGCTGTTTTTCAATTTTCAGGTGTTAGATAGTACCTGACTATAAAATTAATATAATTTAGTAGTAAAGTGATATATTATAGATGCACAGTGAGTCACTATCTGGCTTGTCTCTATGTAATACTGTATTAAAGTACTGAGGAGTTCTCAAAATTCAGTTAGCTAATAAAAATTAAAGCTATCTTTGCATCAGAAACAATATATATGGGAAACAGGAATCCCTACCAATGGGATTCTGATATTAAAAGTTATATGTACAAAACTCTTGTTGTAATTACTGTTTTCCAAAATAATTATTTTTTTAAAAATTTCTAATAAATTGTATGGGTTTTGGTATTATCCAGAAACTTTACTAATCATCATAGCATGAGTTGACTGATAATTTTCCTGAAAAAAATATTTCAGAAAAGGGAAAGTCAGATCTGAATTTCAAATAACAAGTTATTTCTTTGTAATAAAGTAAACCAGACTCTAAAGAAACATTACAAATTATTACTCTCGTTTATCCAGGTATTCAGAGAATAAATTACTAGTAAATTCAATATTTTTTGAAAATAAAAATTTCCAGGTGGCTACAAACCCACCAAACCCATAGTTCTCCAAAATCTGGTAATCTACCATAGCTCCTACAAATATATCATAAAGTATTTGAGGTTGAGCCTTGGTGCAATCATGGTAAAATGGGATTGTTAAAACACCTGCAACTATGTGGAAACTGATAAGTGGAACTCATACTTGAGAATGTAATGAGAGTTGACACCTATTTGTGACTTGACTGTATCATAGATTGCCTGCAGCGTGATAGCATCACTGTTTCTAGCAGGCAAAGATGTATTTGCTGAAGGTGAAAATGTCATTTAAACAGTTGATACCTTTCAAATAGTCTAAGCTAAATGCCTTGTACAGTTCTTGCCTTTTCAGAACAAATATACACAACTTGAAAATCTGGATAAAATAATGCATCTGTGATTAAGTCAAACCAGAGTATACATTTGCAACAACACACATGGCTATCTGTAGAGGAATTTGATTTGTTGTGGCAAAGCTTAATAATCAAATATTGCTGTGAGTCTGTGTATAATAATTTGACATCCTGGATATCTGTTTAGTTTATTTATCTTGCTAATAAAAGTCATGGAACTGTTTTAAAAACCTGTTTGTGTTTAAACAGGACCTAAGAAAATCATATCCTCTTTTACAACAATAAAAAGAAGAGGAAGTTCTAACTTGCTCCCATATGACAGGGAAAGAATTATATGGTCACAGATGACACTGAAAAAGAAGTTTGAGCATAAGCCAAGAGTGACATATTCAGACATAAACTCAAAAGTTATTTTTATTTATATGAGGAATTATATTTAAGAGCACATAAATTGACTCTTCCATTCGGTGATGTTTAAAGATTAAACTGAGGTGTTTGCTACCTGCCATATCTTCAGCTTCCAGCCTTGCTGCTATATCCTCAGATCAGCAGTTTGTTAAGAGAACAGCATCTTGCATTTATAATGTGCTAAATGAACTAATCAAAACTTTTATTATTTCCTTTTGTTTGTCTTTTTTTGAAATTTTCCTCTTTTCACTCTTAAATTCTTTTTTCTATACTCTCTCTGTACCAATACCTCTTGCTTCATGATTCTGCACTTTCTCATCCTTCCCTTTTTTACATCTTTACGTTTCCATCGTGTTAATGCCAATGTCAGAACGCTACTGTGACAGATTTTACTCCCTAGGGACAAGGATCCAGAAGCTCAGAGTGGGACCTTGCCAGCAAGGACCTGCCCTCTATATGTCCCTGGCAGCACCCATATGTCTCTGCAAACCCCATAAGATCATAGGTCTACCACTCTAAACAGCTTCTAATTCCTGTTTGTTCCCTGGGCTCCATTTGCTGTCTATACCCTGTCATGCTACTTTCATAAGGGGAAGTCTGTGTGCTGTGTTCTTCCACACACATTTTCACCACCTTCCCTGCCACAACTTCAGCTTCCAAACACTATTCCCCTCAGAACCAAGTCTGCTGCCATTCTTATTTCCCTCTAGAAGGAAGCCCCAAACTCCCTACCCTCTGCTTCCTCTCAGTGCCCATGTGTGCATCTGTTTCTCTGATGCAAATCAGCAGAGGACTTCTATTGTCAGAAGTCACACATTTCTAGGCTTCCACCATCTCCAACCACTTGACAATCAGCACAGACAGGGGACTGAATATATTCTTTTGATGAGGTCTTTACAGTACAGAGCAGAGAGTGGCTGGGCGGTGCCGCACTGTA
>VZTN01009124.1:19479-38199 GCA_013400515.1 Erpornis zantholeuca | reverse complement strand
TAAAAAAAAAAAAAAAAAGATTGTTTCTTTTGTTACTTATTTTGTCAGGTTAATTTCCAACCAAGTCAAGTTCAGCCCTTGAATATAGTGTACTGAGAGACTCCACAAAATGTGAAAATTTGTCAATGTGCGTACATGGAAATGAGCGTGGAGGTTGAAGGGTAGGGGCATTCTTTTAGCAGCAAAAGTGGCTTAAATATAATCCACACTATATTATTATAGTATTCCTCAGATATTCCACCACTTGTGGAGGTAGTCTGCTTCAGTGGCCAGAAGGCTGGAGGAGGATTTGTTGCTGCTGGGAGGTGTATGGCCAACTTGGTATTTGCATGGCCTCAAGCTCTGCTTTGTAATACTTCCTGAGACCACATGCCAAAAAGTACATGGCCATTGTTGATGTTAAAGCTAAATGTAATGTCAAGTAAGAAAATCATATTCCAAGCTTTGGGAACTCTTTTGACTACTCTTTTGAAATATATTCTCATTGCAATTATGGGCCCTTACTAGGGCCAGAGTGACAAAAAAGACTCCATTCTCAGAATCATAAGAAGGTTTTATCTTATGTTCATGTAAAGGCAAAAACAAAAGCAAAAGCGAAATGCAAAGAGCAAAGAGGTCTCTTTCTCTTGAGACGTACACAGTGAGTGTGTCAACAGAATTGTGAGAAAACAATGCAAGGTAAAATTTTCCATTGGCCAAAGGAACAACACCCCTTTCAAAACATCTTTTCAAAATATCAGTAACAAGCAAGGAATATTTATATCTTTCTGCCTGAGAAAATTACCCAGAGGCTTTCTCTGACCTTGACGCTGTAAGAATCTCTCACAGACACAGAAATGCCTGAAAAATCCTTCATGAACAGAAAGTTGTTTCCACGTATTATTTTGGTATTTAATTTCCCGTGCTACTAGAGGAAGGCATAACTTTTTTAGTACAGTTATTTTTATTTTGAGTGGAGTTTATTGTTGTGGGAGTTGTTTGCAATATCCATTTTAAATTATAAAATTTTACAGAAAGACACTGAATGCACTTTATTGCACAGCTGGCTAAGTTTGGTTTTAATATTCCACACTATTCATTTGACTAACTGTTATATTAAAACGGATCTGGCTAAAACAACGTCACCTTCTCTTAGCTGGGTATGCATCTCACTGTGATATCATCAACCAAGACATTTTTGCTCCCTGCCATGCCTACATCAGTCCAGGGTTATACTACCAGCTCTGCCGCTTTGATGCATGCAAATGTGGAAGCAGCTGCTTGTGCAATGCTTTGGCGCACTATGCTTACGTCTGTGGCAAGCACGGCATCGCTGTTGACTTCAGATCTCATGTTTCTTACTGTGGTGAGTAACCTTTCCACAATGGAATATCTTTAGAAATGTGTAAAAGTCTACAAATATCATTCACTCCACAAAATGCAGGGTTTGGCTTTTTCCTGGAGACTAGTATTGTGCCAGTGATGTACTAGGGAAGAATGATAATAGCCTTTACAAACGGCATCTGAGTTGGGGCCCCTGAACTGCATCACAGAGAGTCTTTGCCCTTTCTGTTGGTCACAGAGAGAAATGGAATTTCTTCTTTAAATCCCTAAGTCATATGGAAGCCCCTACCAGGATAAAGTAGTCAGGAAGTGGCAGGAGTGGAGCCATTCCATAAGGAGCTTGGCTGGCAGGGGCTCCCTAGGGTGGGCATTGATTTGACAAGTAAGATACCATAATGATTTAAAACAAGGCATTTCACAGAATCTTAGGGTATCCTGAGTTGGAAGGGACTCACAAGGGTTATCCAAGTCCAACTCCTGTATTTCATTTTCTAAGCCATATAGCAATGCCTCAGCCTTAGCTGGACCATTCTTTCTTTCTTGGAAGCCTGAATTATTAGATAGATGCCCAATTTAACACATAGAAAGAATAGATAGCTACTGTTTACAGAACAGATTATTTCATTCAAAGAACTATTTCAACACAAACCCACCTGAATCTAAACATTTCTAACGTAAGAAATTGGTAAAACAGCAAATTTTTTTCACCCCTTTCAACTAAAATCAGTGCAAAAAGAGACTATTTTGCTTTGCTTTTTTGAACTTCCATGATATACCACTTTGTTTTCTATTTTTCACATTTTAAGACTATGCCTTTCTCCCTTCTTTCTCCCTCTCTTTCCTCCAGCTGTGATGTGTCATAATGGTATGGTTTATCAGCAGTGCTCTTCTTTTTGTAAGCATTCCTGTGCTTCACTTTCTATGGCAAATATCTGTGCTGATGACTGTGCAGAAGGATGTAATTGTCCTGATGGGAAGTATTTTGAAGAGTCAGTCAACTTTTGTGTATCAATGTAAGTAATAAAACAATAGAATATATGTATGGGCACATTTTCCTCCCAGGAAGATTTAAAGTAGCTTTTCAGCTATTTCCCTCAGGATGTAGACTGCCTAGAGAAAATAACAAACAATATGTCTGGATTTCATATTCTTTCTTGCTAGTCAATAGTGGGGCCTCGTCTGTTACTGTGTGTACATACATATACTGCACTTTAGAGCAGGTATGTCAAACTATTTCAGAGAAGTGTAATGAAATTTTTTAATTCATGGGATAGCATTTTCACAGGAAATCCTTGATAGTAACACTTTAAAAAAATGAGAAGGACTCTATAAAGTGGCAATCTAAAGAGTAAGGAATAGTATGGAAAGAGTGGCTAGGAGTGTTTTTTTCCTATCTCACAAAGCAAAACTCTTCAGTTTAATGGGAGGAAATGTTCAATGAGAGGAAATAATTTTTGTACATTGCGTACCAAAATTTTACAGCTTACCACCATGGGTAGTTACAGAGTTATTTCTATTCATTACAAAATATATTTTGGAAAGATCCATAAAGTTCGTACTGTAGGGATAAAGACAGTTTCAAATTATTCAAGAGTGTGAATTAGCTTCTTATTCACATATTTTTGCATGGTTTCTAGGTAATTCTGTTGCTACTCCTAACCCATCTAGCTCTTATCACAGAGTTAATGGATTCTGCTATGATAATTGCTCTATATCATGATTTTAACAGTACTTTTAACAGGAGCTGCATGTTGCCATTCTACTCCCATAACCGAGAAGAAGAAGTCCTTTCTATTAGAATAATGCACAGAAACAGCAAATTAAAAGTAGAGAGATTGAGGAAAATCCTGGCTTTGCTGAAGATGATATGAGTTTTGCCACTGACTTCAATACAGTCTGACTGTCTTCTTTAAGTTTTTGTTTTTCAAAGAATATTGTACATATAAGGACTGAATTAGTGAATTAAGTTAATGTTATGATAAGGCCTGCTTATCATAATAGCTTGACATATAGATGGCCCTTAAAATCCCATTTCATCTTGCTTTTGTATCTAAATGCATGAATATTCTTTTAACAGATCTGGCTGTCATTGTCATTACAAAGGCAAAACCCTCCAGCCTGGAGAAATTCTTTCTACACCAACAGGCTCCTGGTAGGATTGAGTGCCAAGAGTTTTATCTTTCTTTTATTACAGTTTAGATGCTTCTTTAAGTGGTTTGAGAATTGTTTTCATGTAGATTGAAAGTTTATTGTATCATGATTTTTTTTTTTGCACACTTAGTAAGAGGGAGCCTAGTATATATTGGATTATGTACCTGATTATTTTAACAAAGTACCTGAACAATTCTGTAAGCCATGGTGAATAAGGTTTTGTGTTATATTGCCTGCATCCTAAATCACCTGGCCCTCCATTCTCACAGATGATGACATACTCAACTTTTTTTTAATTTTGGTGGAAGTTAGGAAATGACATAGTAAGTAAACTATGAATTTAGGCCCTCACTACAGATCAGCAGCTAGAAAATACCAACAAAATATTGAGCAGCACTCACGTTTTTGGATTTCAATCCTTTTTCTCTACCTGATTTCTGTTGTTTAAATTAGGTTGAATTGTATAATCTTTTTAAACATGGTTACTACAAAACAATTTTCCCTTGAATATACATGGGTTTCCTTTTCTTTTCTAGTCAATGTTTGAATGGAACAGTGAAATGTATTGAAGCCACTACAGAAAACATAGGTAATTTACAGTCTTGTCCCATATAAAAGTTGCACAAATAAAGAATTTGACACTGAATAGTAACTTGGTTTTCTCCTCATATATATTTAAATTATGAGATACTTTACATCACTACAAATTTAAAATAGGAGGTTAGGAGCACAGTCTTGGGGGTTTTTTTCCCCCTCTTTTCCTTTTTCTGTAGCACAAATTGTACTACTTAGTCACTTGGGAAATTTAAAGAAATAAATAATTGCATGTGACATCTAGGTCAATGTGTTCTCATCGGAATACCTTTAATTAGGCTCACTGTTCATATTTAGGAAGTTTTAAGATCTTGATTTCTAGAAAGTAAATTTTTAAAGCATTTCTAATGGCTTTAGAAGTACCTTGAAAATTATGCCACTTCCAAGGATTTTTTCTGACTAAGGCATTACAGCTCTGTCTTTAAGAATGGACTGTGGGTCAGATCCAGGATGCATACATCCGGATGCTTAATATTATTGTTTTTTACATTAGAATATATGTTAGTTTTATATCTCTGTAATATAGATTGTTGTAGACTGTTATTCAGATTGCATTCTTATATGAACTGTAATGTACCTCACTTTGGATCCAAATAAATAGATTGTGAACAATAACAAATAGAAAACCTTCAGTGTAAAAGAACAGTTGATCTTATCTAACCTGCATTTTGCGTTTGAAGTTCACATATGCCCTGAAGGAAAAATCTACTATGACTGCAGATCTCCCGTGCCTGGGTTGCCAGCAGCAGGTGTGAACTGTGGGATCTCTTGTGCGAACCTTGCCATGAACTTCTCCTGTGTTCCCTCACCACCCTGTGCAAGTGGCTGCATTTGCCCCCCTGGGTAAGCCTTGATAGAACAACCTGGAGCACAAGCCAAGTACATATTTTCCACAGTTCAACTCTGCATATTTTTTGCTTTTTAAATTTCAGTGGTATCACACTTCTAATTTTGAAACTATTGTCCTATAAATTGTCACAGACACACAGTAACAGCTAAAAGGCCATCAGATACCCAGCTTGCTCCCAGTCTGACTGGCTGCTATTTGGGACTGTCTGGACAGGAGATGAGGTCCACCACTTGCACAGTATAGTTTATTTGAATGTAAAAGCAAACATGACAAAAAATTGTCATGTAAAACATTTGTGCTCCTGCTTATTGCTGTCCAAGTCGTTGTCTCACCTAAATTTCTACTCATGTTGATGCCCAGCTTGGGGCAGGGAGGACAGGTTTCTGCCCTATTTCCCCTCATTCTTCTTTTTTTGTTTTCTCAGCTCATGTATTTGGATTTGGTGCCCACAAACAGTCTGCTGAGCTTCGCAGGGGTCAAACCCAAGTATAAAATCTAAAAACTTCTATTGTAGTTTGTGTCAGGAGCAACCACCACTCCCTCCATTTGTTTCTGTTCCCTCCCCTGACACCTTCTTTGTGCAGTTGCAGATTGAGGAGTCAAATATGCTGTCCAAATTTCTGTAATTGCTGCTCATCTCAGGTGGAATGTTTCCTTTTTTTCCTCAATTTTCCACTTTATTTCACTGTGTGTGTAGCCAGTGGTCTCCAGGCGGTATATCAGTTGTGCACAGATCAGAGTTTTAGTAAGACTGTCACCATTCCCCTTCCAGCACCTTGTGATGTTCATAGATGACTAAGCACTGGTGAAGGTACAGATTTCATGCATAGCTATTTAAGATTTCCCTAGTTCTTACCTGGTAATCTGTCATCCTCTAAAACCTCAGCTGAGAAGTTAGCTTTCAGGACCATTAGTGTTATAGGAATAAAAAATTATTTTTAACACAAAAACCATCACCACGATATTTGCATGAAATTAAAGTAGCAGTATTGACATAAAAGTTAATTTGAAAATTTGAAGAAATTAAAATAAAAGTTAAAAAACAGAGCTAAACTCTTGCTCTCACAGTCATAGCATTTCAAATTGAGTATTACTTGATTATCTTCTGTAATATAAATTATAACAGGAGTACAAACAAGCCAGTTTCTAAGTTTCTGTCAAATAATAGAGTAAAACACATGAATTATTTTTATTATACAAGAGAATGGACACTCTTTTCACTATTAGGTTGAAAAGCAAGTATATAATATTTAGTGCAGTTAGTAATGTCTTCATTGTTAAATTGTACTTAATTATGCCTTTCAGGCTCATGGTTCCAGAATGTGAGTATGGTTTTAGCTAAGGAGGGGCCAGCTCTATTATTTTAAGAATTAGTTTCAGAAAGTCTCTTTTTTTTATGCAAGAAAATGCCAAGCATATGTCTCCTGCAGTTAAATCTAAGTGGAAAAGTCATTAAAACTTGTTTTGATACATTTTACTGTAATGTAGGATTTTAATTCTCTTAAGTTGCTGTTCTTCTCTGTGGTTCTCCTTTGCCACCTTAATTCTACCGCTACCTGTTGTTTGACTGAATGACCTAAGCTTTTGGTGTGGAATCCTAAATTCTCCTGGAGACTGGCACCTTATTCTAGCATCTTGGGTATTTATGTTCCTTATAAAGTAGAGCAGTTTGTGCATGGTATTGAAACCCTTTCCTTTGGAAACCCATGAAAGGATGGACTCTAGTATGCAAAACAGGGTCTTCCTAAAGTAAAAATGGTTTCCATTCTCTGTTGTTAAAGCTCTTGAACAACAGCTTGTCATTCTTTTAGTCAGTAGTTGAAGAGGTGACAAAAGGATTAGAAACACTGAAAGTCTCTTGAAAGTATACTTTCAAGATTGGATAATATAACAGCCCATGACAGTTAATTACACTAAATTCATCACCCAAAGATACACTGAAAGTCACCCTTACACTGATATGAAGCTAAATGGAGTTGCAGAAGCACAGAGTAGTCTGGAAAGAGACCTCATGGGGCTAAGTTAATCTCCTGCCTTTAGGCAGCACCTGCAATACCGATGTTATTCTTGGGAGACATTTTGCTTCTATTGACAGAGACTAAGTACCTTCCCAAGCCATCTGTTCTGGTGTTTTCCTATCCTTAAGAAGTTTTCTGAACACTTGACTCTTACTAAAAGCTGATTGCTGTTTAAGGAACTAGTAATGTGGTGAATAAAACTCTAAGCTGTGTATTCCTTTTGACTTCCAGTGAAACAATCTCAAGATTGTACTTTGAGCCAGGTGTCATGACAATTCCAGGAGCTGCCCTCCTAAAGAACAGCACCAGGAGTGTCAGTAACACTTTTGTCAAAAAAGTTAATATTGCTAAATAGATGGAAATGAAATAGTAAAAATGTGATATCTTTGGGTCACTTATTGATCTAATTAGATTTGACACTTTTTGCAGTAAATGCCTGTTTTTTCTTAACCTTGTTAGTTGCTTCAGCTTTCCTTGTGTAGGCAAGTAACCTCCACCACTGCCCCTCATAAAGTGTGCAACAGGTGCCATAGGCCAGCTCACTGTTCTGCACTCAGAGTCTGTGCAGAGGAGCAGGCACACCAGTCCAGCTGCTTTCCTGGCTCAGCAGGACAAGAGAGCAGCAGAGAGGGAAGGGCAATCCAGCTGCTGTGTCAGCAGCTCACATGGTACCCAGATGCTTTGCAGTTTTCAGAGAGGAATACCTACACTACCTACACTCCTGCATGGGAACTGCTGTCCACACCAACATACCTCTTTCTAGATAGAAGGAGAACTGCAGCTGTGAGCTTGGTGAGCTGTGCACCGTGGAGATCATTTGATTTGGACAGCTTTTGCTGATGAAATAATTTTCCTTGGCTAGATGGCAGACTGGTTGCCCTTACTGGGGTTTCACCAATACACTACACATTCAGTTACACTGATCTTCTTGTGGATTTACTCTTTCATCTTAATAATTCTTTTATTTTGAAGGATGGCTGAGCACAGAGGGAAATGTTATATTCCTGAAAGTTGTCCATGCACCTGGAAAGACAGGGAATTTCTGTCGGGAGAAGTGATAGCTACTCCATGTTACACCTGGTGAGTTCATTTTGCATACTTTCAAATCATCTGGATCTAGACCCAAAGGGAAACTGATGCAGAAAAGGTGTTGAGTACTTTGAAAATCAAAAATGTATATGTTTGTTTATAGATAGTTACAGGATGTATCTTTTATTAGTCTTACTAATAGACTTGGATAAGTAGGAAGTCTTTGGGGTGAGTGCCTTTTTAGATATGAAAAGGAAGCTGAAGATATCCAAGTTAAAAAGCAGACAAGAACAAATGCTCCATTCTACACATATTTGTTAGTCTCTGAAATGAAGACCTGGCATTTTGCAGGATAGAATATCATGAAAGACAATCAAGGAGGAAAAGAGAAATATTAAATGTATGACAGCAGTAAGTAGTCTGTTTCTTTGAGAACTAGATGGTTTGCAGTGTAATTTGCCAGTTACTATGAGTGACTGTATAGAGAGCACATGGGGAAATTGAAAAAAAAATCATTAGAATTGAAAAATGAGCTAGCACCCAGCATCTTTTTTAAGGAGCTTTACCTAATTAATATGGGCACAAAACAGTTTTTCATCCATGCTAATTTGCCAGCCAAAATACCTATATTCAGTTAAGTGTATATTTAAGAATGAAAAAACCAAAAAGGCATGGCAGCTTTTAATCAGTTAAAAACTGCACTGGCAAATCAACTGAGCATTTACACTTACACAAGCAAAAATAGAGGATGCCAGTACTCATTCCATACAAATTTGTGTAAGCCACTGAATGTAGCTGACAGGAAAAGTAATCTTGCAAAATATCAGCATTAATTTCTTAAACTTATTCCATATATGTCTGATACCCTGAAATCTTACAGGCAGCACCTGAAGTATTTTCCTTTGAAAATTTGCAGACCTTTATCAAAATTTAGAAAAAATAAACTACTGATGTCTTATGAAGGAGCATGTTGTGGCATTTTGCCTTATTTATATTGAAGGCAGTGATGGAAATATTTGCATAAGCCATGAAAGTTTCAGATTTTGCATTTATTTTTAATGCATTTTTTATTGTACATATGGGCTGCTGGCAAAGTGTTCAACATTTTTTTGCTGTGATATCACCAGTATCTTCAGAAGTGATCCACAGTATAGCTCTCTGTTTCTAAGTCTGAGAATTTTATTCCATCCATGAATTTCTGTATGATTTGAAATAAAGAGCACAAGAAAGCATTTTCTTGAAAATATATCGCAAATGACTGTCTGTAGGAGGAGATACTGATTGTTAGTTTTCCTTGCAGTGTTTGTCGGAGAGGCGTCTTCAACTGCACCAGTTACCCCTGTCCTGCTGTGTGCACCATTTATGGAGACAGACACTATCACACCTTTGATGGACTGGAGTATGACTATGTCAGTGACTGCCAAACTTACCTGCTAAAGGTAAGAGGATTGGTCATACGTTTTCTTGTGTCCATGAGACAATAGATGTCTTGAACATCAGTTTATCTATAGAAACAAACATTGAAGAAACAGGTGTAGAACACATGTGAAAGAAGAATCTGTAAATGACATTTTGTGCTCATCTGTTTGAAAATGATACATGGGTGTGTTCTTGCATATTTATGGGGTTTAGAGAAAAAGAAAAATGGATGTTTTCTGTTTTACCTTAACCATGCTTTTGTCACAATGAGCAAAGAATAACACTATGGAAACTGTTAGAACTCAGTATAATCTATAGATTTATTTAATCAGTATCTATAAGCCCTGCTTTGCCTGGGGCTAATGATGAGCTCAGGCTGCTCAGAATTCTTCTTGAACATGATCTGCATCAGATCTGGATTGTATGTGTATAATAATATCAAACACAGTAATTTTATAATTCAAAAATGAAATCATTCATTGGGATTGTCTGGCAGTTACATGCTAATGTTTCTCATAGCACGGATTTAGAGTACATTGCTAGCTTTTTGTTTAAAAATACCATTACTGGCATTAAAAAATATAGTCTTTTACTAAAACCACTATTGTTTATTATAGTTGTTGCTATTTTAAGACTGTCTTCTCAGTTACAGTAATATGTTTAGAAGAATTCTCATTTTCCTGACTGTCTGATCTTAAGAATAAAACATAGTTTCTCAACAAGGCCTCCTGCAAATTATTTCAACTATGCTTTAGTAGAGTATTCACAGCTGTGAAATAAAATACATTGGTTCCAGATTTTTGAGTGTGTTTAAAAAGTCAAAAGAGAGATTTGCAGAAGATAATAATACCCATAGCATACTCCTGGCATGTATCATATATGATAAAAGAACTCTTATTCTTAGAGATAGATGAACCTTGGTACAAACCTTCCTCCTTTAAGATGCAAAAAATAGGGATTACTTTACTTGTAAAATGATCTTGCCTCTATGATGATGTGGAAAGGTGGGTTGTAATTTCTTAATTCTTGTGTCATTCATTCAGAGAGGTTTGTAAGACAAATCTATGCTGCTTTTTCAAACTTCAGTATGATACTGGAATGTTCAGCTTTTACAATCAAATATCACCTTTCACTCTACTGTATAAGAAATAACCTATCTGGAAACAAACCTTGGGGAGCATTTGGCATCTAAGAGTAAAGTTGGCAGCCAGATAGTTAAGGCACGTGGCACACTGCCAATGGGCCATTCTTCAGGTGAACATTACACAAATAATGGAAATGCTGCCTACATAGATCTGCTTTTCAGACTTCTCAGACTTTTTCCAGCTTTTCAAGCTTTATTTTTTTCCCAAACTCAGCTAATGTGAGAAAGTATGCCTTACTTGTTCACAATTTTTCTTTAGTATACGGAAAGCTTTAATGAAATATATTGAGGGATGCTTTAGTACAAATTAGGTACTGCATAATTCTGTCTGGAACAGAAGATGTATCTGTGGGCTTATTTTTGACTGGGAAATGTTTAGAGAATTTTTAAGGAGTTAAAAAAAAGAAAAAGAAACAAAGGATGAAACTGGATGGCAGATGCCCCAGAGTTTTGAGGGAACTAAAACACAGAACTGATGTGATGTGCAACCCTGGAATCAGAGGAATGGAAGATGTCAGGATAACCAAATATTTTAAAAGGACTTAATGGCTGAATTTGATGGGAACAGACCAATACGTCTGACTTATATAGGAAGGAACTTAATAGAAATTTTAATAAAGAGAAATTGCAATGTGGGAAGAGTTGAACCACCCTTTTATTTTTTTTTTTTTTTAATAAAAGAAATTCAGGCATGATTAATCTTCTGAGTTATTCTGTGAATACAACAAATATTGCATCAAGTTAATTAATCAAGGATCATCAACTTAACATGTGTGTATTTTAGCTCAAAGATCTTTTTCGAGAAAATTTTCAAAAAACATTTTTTAGAAACTACTCTCATATAGGAGGAGAATGAATATTTTTTGAGATACAAATTCACAAAATCACAGAATGCATCAGGTTGGAATGGACCACAGTGGGTCATCTGGTCCAATCTCCCTGCTCAGTGTCATTCTAGAGCACATGGCACACAGGACTGTGTCCAGACAGTTCTCCATTATCTCCACACCCTCTCTGGACAGTCTGTTCCAGTGCGTGGTCACCTGCACAGTAAAGAAGTTCCTCCCTATGTTAAGCAGAACTTCCTGTGCATCTTTTTCTGCCCCTTGCCTCCTGTCCTGTTGCTTGGCCGAGATGAGCTTGGCTCCATTCTTTCGACACCTTCCATTTATTTATAAACTTTGATGAGATCCCCTCTCAGTCATCTCTTCTGAAGGCTGAACAGGCCCAGCTTCCTTAGCCTTTCCTTTTAAGAGAGATGCTCCAGTCACTTCATCATCTTTTTCGCCCTCTGCTGAACTAATTACAAATCAGAGGTTAAAACATAGGAATAAGCGACTTTTTTTTTCTTTTTAGAAGGGAGAAATCCTGGTGAAATCCCACATGAATCCATGCTGAGACCTGCACTCAGCATCAGAAACAATTTTGAGGTGATATGAGGATTGAGGTAGAGTATTCTGATAATGAAAATTCAGTCTGAACAGCTGAAACAAAAGCTTCAGGAGATCTTACGGCAGAAAACACTGCATAATAAAATGAAAGAGGAAAATCAATAACGAAAAATGCAAATCAATGAACAGAAAAAGCCCCCCTGCAACTACATTACCATGAACATAGGCACTAAATTAACTACTATTATGCTGTAATGGAATTTCGTGAGAGAAATAAATGAAACACAGGTAATGGACATCTTCATAGTGGCAGCCTGAGTTATAATCCGGTGTCATCTATTCTCCAGTTTCACATATGCTTTTATTTGCATGTACTCTACAGTTGTACTGCATTCTGATGTGGTTAAGCTGCATTATATATGCAGACATGATAGCATGATGAGGCTGCTCTTGTTTGAAGTATTCTTTTTGTTCCTAGAGCAAAGGTTGCCATGTATCTCTCTCTGTATAATTCTCTTCCCCTATACTGTGACATTTTTAATAGTAGTATCCAAGTAATATGAGTCTATCTTGAGCTAATATTTTTGAGAAGGTATGCAAGAGAGCCCTGTCTCTTATAGTCTGTTATCCACATTAAGAAGCCAGATGAAAGGTGGAAAAATATGCATGTAAGTGCAAAATTTTAAATTCCTTGCCTAACATTTTGACAGGCCCAGCTATCCAAGGTAGCAGCACCTAAAGCATGCTTCCTATTCTATAAACCAGTTGGTTTGTTTTTTGGTTTTTTTTTTAGCACAATCACAGAATCATAGAATGATTTGGGTTGGAAAGGACCTTTAAAGGTCTTCTAGTCCAACATCCCTTCCATGGGGATGTATATGCTGCGTGCTTCAAGTTTCCTGCCTGTAAGGTATCACAGATCATAGATTTGATACCATTAAATCATTGCACTGATTTAATGGTAATTTGAGGTGCTGTTGAGAGACTGATTTTTATGGGTAACGTGAAATGCTCACCAGACACCTGAAACTGAAGCAGCTGAATTGGCTGTGGTATTGCATATACAACAGTGTAGTAAGTTTGTTGTTCCCCTTTTATCTTTAATCTTTTATCCTTTAATCTTTTTCCTGACCGCTTTGTTTCTACTAACAGAAACACTCTAAAGGTGTTGTAGCAGGGCAATAAGGGAAGTTACAGCTACAATCAGTTTGTTGGCATATAAGCTCTTCCCAGATATAGAACTGAGTGCAAGAATTATGTTAGGAATCCATCATCCCCAGAGGCATAATAATATGCTCTTCCCATCCACGTTACCAGCCCTCACTGTTTGATTTGGCTGTTGGCCTCCCTAAATCCAATCTGTTTGAACAACTCTTTAATTTGTCATCATATTGCACTGTACCAAACAAAGAACTCATCCTTACATTTTATTATGTTTTTAATAAGGAGCCCTTGTGCTCTTATGGGAGAAAAATCAAGTATAAGCTTTCAACCAATTATGAGACTTGTTTTCAACATCAGGGTCCTCTGTCAGGCCTTTTTGTTTAAGGTGACAGTAAGTGTATGAAAAAGCCCTTTATAACTATACAGGATATATCCATTGGGCAAAAAATGATGGAAAGTATTTACAGTGGCTGTTAAGAAAGTTAGGGCAGTAAAGTCTCATGAAATGATAACTTCACTTTTATCAAAGAATTAGTAGTTACATTACGCACTGAGATGTGAAGTCCCTGTATAGATATATGACACCCAGAGAGAAGACATCAATATTTACTTTTAACATTTTAAAGTCTCAGTAATTTCAAAGGTTAAAAAAATATCTTAGCAGACCAACTCGTTTATCAGTGTAGATCATGTAAACACTTCATTCCTCTAATCTAAATATGAATGATAAATTTAAAATCAAACAGTTTCTTAAAAATATTTAAATATCTTTTTTCTTCCATTTTCTTGCTTACAGTCTTATTTTATTGTCTTTAATAAAGCTACATTCTTTCCCCCAAGAAATGGGGTTATTTTTCTGGCAAACTTTTTATTAGTTACAGTCTGTTTCCTACATTTACCTGTTTCATAAACTTCTGCTTTTATAGTAAAATTGATGTCTTTCTATGATAAGACCTTTTTGTCTCTTTGTGGTGGTTTTTAGTCCTGCAGCTCAGCATTTTCATTAAGGCTTGTAGTGTCAGTGCACCTGGAACCCCTCAGACATGTTCTCATCTGTGTTGAAGAAAAGAATTTTTTCTCAGAAAAAAAAATATTCTCAGAAAAATTATTAGTAGTGTTTTTCAGGAAAGATATTTTCTCTGCTTTGGGGCAGGCTTCAAGCAAGAGTTTAGAGGGACAAACTACCCACCAGAATATTCTCAAATGAGAAGGACCTCTATTGTGATGCTCATCTACCTTTTAAAAAACACTCCAACCACCCCCGCCCAAGTATTTCCACTAACTTTAGGAGGTTTTCAAGGAGGTCCTAAAGCACAGAAAGGGATAGACTGTTTCATTCCTATATCCTGAAAGATGAAGGTCACCGTAACTAAGATCTCATCTTCAAGTATTCCTATTTAATAGATTAGTCTTAACTAATGGGAAATAATGTCATGAAAAATATTTCATTCCAAAATAAACCATGGAATATTTTCACTTCTTTTCACCTGCCAATGGGGGTTTGAGCATTTTAAAATCACCATTTTAATCTTTTTTGATGCAATCATGAAAGCTCTTTTGAAGCCAAAGTTGGAGGATTATGAAAGCAACAAGCATGGGGTCAGGAGACATTACATGAGAGCCCATTTGTAAAGATCATTTAACAAAACATGCATCATCTCAGGAACCACTACTAGTTACCCAAATGATTCTCCTATTGCTCAGCTGTCCCCAGAGCTAGATACCTGGACTGCCCTGGGGAATACAGCCAGGGAACTTTTTTCTTGCATTTCCCTTATTTTGTAACTTGAAGCAAGTTCAAAGCTCTTAGTTAATGATACTTTTATTAGAGCGCTTAATAAAGAGGTTGGTTGATGATAATCTTCTAGCCATTACTTGCTGACATATTTATCTTGACTGGTAAATTTTTAGATGATGACTGGGCATAAGCTGAAGCAATCACACAGAAAGTGGCAATTTTCAATTACTCATATGACACATCTGAGAGTTAGAAGTAAAATTTATCCTACTGTCCCTTATTGAATATCTGTAATTTTTTGTGCAGCTTTTTTTTAACATCATTTTTGCCAGGTAGCCAGATATTTGCAAATCTGTAGAATTAAATGTTTTGTACAGTCTCTCTAATTGCCTATTTAAAAAATAAATACATTCTTCTTGCTGTTAGTCACCCTATAATGGATTGAAGCTGCAGGTTCATGGTTAATCAATGTTGTCAAGCTGACTATTCATAGTTAAGACAAATAGTTTATTTTAATAGATTTTGAAGATTTTAATGGGAAAATAAATAATGCTGAACTTGAAATTACAAATGTTTAAAATTTGTAATTCGACACCAAACTCAAAAAGTAATTTTATTTTTTTCAGGGAATAGAACAGTACATGGGGTTTCAATCAGAATGCCATTAATTTTTTAATTAACGTATCTAATCCCCAAGTTACATTCCAGCATGTAGTTTCATGAATAAGTGATGTACCAAAATATTTTCACATAAAACACTTGTCAAATCATTTATAGCAGTGGTAACTGTGTAGAAATAACAATGCGTTGTGTGAAAATTTGTGTCCAAAAAAGAGAGAGACTACATTTCAGTGAAAACACTGTTTACTGTGAATAGTTTTCCCTGCTGCAAAGAATACCAACAGTTTGCTTTTCATCAGTCCCATGATTTCAGAGGAAACCTTTCTGGACGCCCTCTTTTTTCTGGGTCTCTGGAAGTCCAGTAAGGGTCAACAGCAAGCTCCCTCTGGGAGACCTCCCTTTCCATCTTGTCTTCAGCTCTACCTATTTTTCTATTTGTTCTATTCCTTCTGTGAGCAAAAGATCTGATTACAGTTGGCAATGGATTTATGTTCTGGTTCCATTTTCTTCAGATCAATGATTTCAGACTCAATTACCTCTACATGCCTTTCCGCCTCCACCACCTGATTCTCCAGACCACTAAATTATGCAGTTGAATGAATCACTTTTATTCTCCAGCAAAGGAAAGGTTTCTTTCAATTTGTGCAGATTAGCATGGAGGGCTTCCAGGAAAGGCTTGGGGAAAAGTTTCTTGCTATGAGAATGGCAATTTGGGGGTGGTATGTGCATAGCGTGATTTGAAAGTTGGATTCTCTTTCTGAGGACTTTGCCATTTAGTGACCTTTTGCCTTGAATTTCTGATTTTGGGTTAGTGTTCATCATCCAACAGCCCTTTGGCTATATCGACTCCAAAATGTTTAACTCTTCCTGTTGCCAGAAAAGGCAATGCTCTGTAAGAATGGCTGCCTGAGTTGGAGAGCCTCTGGTGGGTACAGCTTCATGGACTGTTGATGATACAGCACAGTAAAGGATGAGCAAAACCCAGCATGACGTGCTGCTCCTTCAGAGCTGTGGTGGCAGCAGTAACACCCAGCCCTTCTCTGTGTTTGAAGGGTGGGATGCTCAGGCCAATCACCTGGAGGTACTGCTTAGTGGTTTATGGCCTCTGTCTCTGGGTGTTGGTGAGCTAGGAAAACTGGGAATTAAATTTATTCTGATTTAGGTCAGGATATGAGGTTTGTTTTTTTTTTTTTTTCTGAATGTATAAAAACTAAAGTTCAGCAGGGTAAATGAACACACTTAACATTTTTTATACTGAAAAACATAAAAGCATTGTGCACGTTCCAGCTTCCTAGCTCCTGCAATCATTTGCTGGAGCTCTTCTCCTTTATTTTCCCATTGCACTTTATCATTACAACCAACAGTGATAAAATATNTCTGCTACATGAGCAGATGCAAAGTTAAGTAAATGAAATAAAAAGGAAATCTGATTTAAATGATTTTTTCTCAAACTCTTTAATATAGTTCTCTTAAAATAGAAAAAAAGAAAATCAAAACTTTTTCAGTGATGTCTCTCTAGTGTTTTCAAAATTAAGAAATATTGAGTTAGAACAAGATCCTACTTTATGTAGATAAAGTAAAATATTCACCGTTAAGTATTTTAATTATTATCTGTATATTTTTAAAAAAGGATTTGGATTATATTATTGACAAACCTTCAGAACACCCAACAGCTCTATATTTCAGTAAAATCTGCTAGAAAAAAAAACCCTATGTATAAAGAAAATATGATATAATGATATGTTTTTCCTATTGTTTGTATATGTACATACATGTACATATACGTACTTGTAATGCATCTTTTTGGAGTTTTTGAGAATTTATTCTGGCTGAGACATATCCTTTTCAGAAGTCACTTTTAAAGAAATAAAAAAGCATTATCATGGATGCATTAGCAAACATCTGGAAGTTGTCTGAGGATGAGTCAGTAGCTGGAATAATCTCACTCTTCTTGAATTTTCATCAGCAAATCTACTTAGTCATGTTGCTCTCTGGCATTTCTACTCAACTGTGCTTTAAAGCTAGAAATATGCCATGTCTTACAAGTGTACTGAAAGCTTCTTTGCCATATTTTGAGTGAAAATAATCTGCAGCCATGTAGAAGACATGAAGGAAAATTAATGAGCATTTGAATGAGCAATTTAGCTCTCAGGTCCTTAACTCCTAAAGAGAACTCCAAACCTCCTTTTTGGTTCTTTTTTTTTTCTATAGTTGAATAAAAATCCATAACATCAGTGGAAAAAAAAATGTTATTACTATTCCTTTCCTCTCTTTTCTCTCTCCTGTAAGAGGATCACCCACTATCTTTCCTATAATATTTTTCCCAAGTTTCATGTGGATTTCTTGCCAAACTGAGTCAGTGTGTTTCAGTGCCATCTGTTGACTCCAAGAAATATTGCTCCATTGTTTTAATAGCTATGGGGAAGAACATTTCCTGATACAAATTAGTACAGAATGCAAAATCAGGGATCAACTTAAGTTACATGGATTGTATATAAAATTTTGAAAGGTACAGAAAAAATTAGTGCAACAGCAAAAGAAAGGAAACCTTTCAATAACAGATACTTCTAGTGTAAATTAAAATGAGTTTTGCATAATTAATGTGTTTTCACTGATTATCTGGAGATCAAATCCGTAGTAAATGGCACAGGAAACGAGTAGAGCAAGAACATGTTAGATGCCAAAGCATTTGTCTGCTCTCCAAAATCACTTATATTTATGCCCAAAGGCTCACTAAATCTGGGATAAGATGTTTTACTTCTAGCTCAAGCTCACTAGAAGCAATAGTTTCAAATGTTAAGTTCCTTCAGAAGAAACTCAGAGCCAATAAACCACAACCAAACTAATTCTGACTTTCCATAAAATCTCCTGAAATGTTATGTCTGAACAGAGCTAAGGAATTTCTCTGAAAATATGTAGGGAGGAGAAAGCAAATTCTACTTTTTTAACTATTGTATCTTTTTTTCAGTATGTTTAGAGCTTTTTGCACTTCTTTTTCATGGCTATATATGAAAACAGCTAAACCATCATTAAAGCAAAAGGAAGATATGCCTAATCTATCTCTATCCCACTCCCAGGATATCCCTTTATGCCTTTATGGCCACCCTAGTTTGCAATTTAATATATTGCAGGGAACAAACCAAAAATAATGGGTAAATCAGGGTATTAAGAATGGAAAAGAATGAATCTTTAAACTGAACAGTTAGAGAGTTTTTAATGAAACTTCCAAACAAATAAATACAGCCACTTTTGAATTGTCTTCTCCCAGGCTGCATTTT
>VZTN01009124.1:1413-15937 GCA_013400515.1 Erpornis zantholeuca | reverse complement strand
GCAAAATCAATGTACAGGCTGTAGAGTCAAAAAGTGTGGGATTGGGAAGGCAGTAAATTTGAGTTTAAAGTACTAAAACACCAGTAAATCAAGACAACAAAGTATCCAAATCTTCTAAATGTTAATATAACCCTGCCCCACAAACAAAAATATTGGCAGAAACCTTTACCCCCTCCAATAACCTTGAGTATGACTCATAGTTTTGTGAATTTTGATGTGTGATGGCACAGAAACTCTTCTATCTACTACTGACAGATGGTAGGTTTCTTGGTTTTAAAAATACGAAAACAGCTTGATCTCATGTACCTTGGTTTAAAAATAAAGCTCTTTTTATAGCATGGCTCAATTTTGACAACCACACTGTGCCATAAATATTGGATTCCAAGTATAAGCATATTTTAAAAGCCTAAAACCAGACTCTTATTTTAGGGGTAGCTTGATCCTCTGAATTTGCAAAGTCTTCAGCAAGAGGAGTCACAGCAGAACATAATGGCGCTTTGTCTTTAACTCCAAAATTCAGTTTTGAATTTAAAAATGCATTTCCTGGTTTGGTAACTTACTTAAATTTAATTTCAGAAGTGTGTAAATTCTAAATTTTCCACTTTTTTTTTGTAATGGTAGGCACAGAATAAATCTGCAGGAGTGAAATGCAATTGAATATATAAGTAAAATGATTTCTTCTTAATGTTGCAGAGCACAGATAACTCAAATATATCTATAATTGCTCAGAACAAAAAGTGCTTTGACAATGATATTGTTTGCTCGAAGAATGTTTTCATCACCGTTGGAGACACTGAGATTTATTTTAGTGAACCTCCTGAGAAGCAGGTTAGTTATTTTCTTTTTTTTTTTTGGTTGCCCTTTAAGATAAGCACTGCAAATTTACAGTGCTAATGAACATGTTTTTGGAAAACGTCTCTCAGTCTGAGGTAATATATTACAAGTGCATAGGCCAGGATAAAGCAGCAGGTCTCAGGATACATCTCTTTTTTTTGTTTGTTTGGTTTTTTGTTTTTGGGGCTTTTTTTGTTTAGTTTTGTTTTGTTTTTTGGGTTTTTTAATAGTTGTTTTTTGGGAGATTTTTGTTTTGTTTTGTTTTGCTTTTCTTGTTTGTTTGTTTTTGTTTTTGGTTTTTGGTTTTTGGTTGGTTGGTTGGTTGGTTTTTTCCTTTTTTTTTTTTTTGAGTTCTATTTGTCTTACAAAGAAGATTGCTCAAAAGACTCAAGGAGTTGAAACATACTGGTGTTTATGAGTATGGGAAACCAAAGTATGAAGCAAACTTGAATGACTGAAAAGACAAAATATCAAGATATTTAACAACAGTTCTACAAATATTATTGATTCAGCTATATGCTGAAGTATTCTTCAATATAAAATTTGCTGTTATCTGGTTGTATACCTTGGTAGCATTACTTTAGCAGATCTTAATAAATATTCATTTGTGTCAGAAGACCCTAGGGGCACAGGAAAACAAACCTAACTATCAGCTCTGGAAGGCTGGATATTATACTGTGATACATTTTCCAGACCATGACATTACAATTCTATGGGATAAGAAGACAATGATGCATGTTAAAGTTGGACCTCGATGGAAGGTGGGCCAAAATATAAACCTGAGATTTGTGTGGATTCTCAATATTGTTAATGTGATCTTTTATTGAATAACTGTAATAGTCTTTTCTTCAAGACTCCCAGTCCTTTAGCTGTTTATCACAGTGTCCAGCTGCTAGCATTTCCCAGGTAAGAAGAGATGGAGAATGCAACTTCCAAGAAGGAGTGGTTCCTACATGTATGCTTGCTCTATTGCTTGATACACTGCAGCCTTGGAGATATGCAGGGATTCAGCTCTGACTCAAAGATAATTTGGGGCCTCAAAGGGAGCGGTAGTTTTGAGTTATCCAGTTCACTGTATGTTTCAATAATTGCTAAAGCCACTGGAAAAGAAGCTTCCATATCTAGTGACACAAAAGATGGTAAGTTTGTAGTACAGATTGCATTGACTGATGATAGCACTGCAACCTGGGATGTAATTGAGGCTTCTGAGATGAAGAGATGGAGTCACATCTTGGGTTTAATTTAAAAGGCAAAATACAGGAAAGGATCTAGACAAAAACTTACATTTAAACCTGATGGATATATTGTAACAGGATTCAGTCATGATGCAAGGATGACTTTGCCAGTCTCTTCTTTTCTTTTGCCAGTTGCTCTTCTCTTTTCCCTTCCTATATCATCATCTACGTCGGTGTCTCTACAACTCAGTCTTTGGGTGCTAGCAGGGTAACCATATCTGTGCAATTCAGAATTACATTTCTCCTTTGTTTCAAACATGATCACATGAATTAAGATGGGGCTCATTCAGCAAAACAGAAGAAAGCATGCTAGGCTAGAATACAGTATCAGACTTTTTGAAGTGTAAGTCAAAGCTATAATGACCATCTAATGTGGTTTTCAAGCAAAATTATCATAGGTTTCTGTCCAAATAGTTGTAACATACTTATTTCACCTACAGGTTGATTTATCAGTCATCAATACACATGGAGAAAAAAATTTCTTCTGTTTTTGAGTAAGCTAGCAGGGACCTGAGGTTGCATTCAGGAACACAACAACTTCCAGTTCGTTCTGTTTCCAATGACTCTGTTTCTTCCAGAGGCTCCAGTTCAGTAAGATGTCTGTAGCAGACCTTAAGAAAAAATAACTCATTAGCTTGAGCCACAACACCCTAAAAATCCAACTTTACTTTCTACTGTTGCATAAAAATATCTGTTTTCCTATATATTTATGTGTGTGTCCATGTATACATAGATTTTGCAGCAGCAGCAGATGCCCAAAACAATAAAGTTGCAGCTGTCTCTTTTATAATTGCTATTACAAATGTTCTAGCTATTGTGAGCTAAAATTAGAGGTAACAAGTTTTAATAACAACAACTAGTCAGGCTTCACAATCATGAGGTAATAGACCTGAACTTTTGACTTTTGGACTGGAATCACTATGAAGCTTTCAGAAAAAAATATTACTAGATTCCAGTCCATTTCCACAGGCAGGCACTAAGATTTGGGAAAATAAGAAGAAAACCACAGATTTCTGTTAAAAGACATTTGTAATATGGAACTGCAGGCATTTCAGAGTGTCAGATATTTTCAAAATATAAGTCAGATTTGCATTCACCCTTTTCACTTAAAAATGTTTATATTCTGTGTGTGTCATTTGTGCCAATTATTGACTGTGAGTTTATGAAAAAAAATTATTCTCTTTCAGGGCAAACTGGCAGGATTGTGTGGAAATTTTGACAAATATACCTCAAATGATCTGACTACATCAAACAACATGGAGGTGAGAAATGCACAGGTGTTTGGAGACAGCTGGGTATTAGGACAGGTAAGTCCCATGTCCAATAAAAATTTAGAGAAAAAAGATTACAATTTTAATTTCTAAATGAGCACATTATAAGCACATGATGTACAGATATTTTCTAAATTTATGGTCACTGTATAACAGGATATTTTAATTTTTGTGTCTGTAGATGTGAAATCTGTTAATAATGTCTTGTGTCATAATAAACACATCTTGAATTTAAATGAAATCAAACAATCTCTTTAGGGCAGGATATGTTTTCTGATATGTAATACAATTAAAATTGTCTGGATTTCAGTATTTTACAAAGTTAAGTACGCTGCTTCTGATATTTTTGATTCATCCCAATTTTAAAATCAATTGTAATTTTTCTGGGGCTGGAGACATCAGGATACCAAAAGTAAACAGAATCCGAATGCTGGAAAAAAGTGGTCTGGAAAAGAGTTTCTTTCTGAACACTGAAAATAAAATGAAGGTTTATTTTAGTTGCATTTTGTAAACAGAGTAAACTGACAAAGCAGAGGTGGTGAAGTGATGGTCTGAAAAGGCTCAGAACAGCACCAGGCACAACCCAGTATGGAAACTTGGTTTCTGAGAAGGGAGGAGGAGGCTGTAGAGAGTGGATGACCACAACTCTGGTTTATAACACAGGATAATAGGTATTGCATTAATTTGTGCTGAGAAGATGTAAAGTTTTATGGCCTTGTGGACCTCCTGAAAAATTTGTAATGCCCTCCCTTCAGATGTCTCTCAGGATCAGTTTTTAATCTGTTCTCTCCTTGACACAGCAGGAAATTGACAAAATATCTCTCACCTCATGAAAGAATGCTTTGGAATAGAGATTTTGAGGCTTCTCTGCCTCAATATTTCCATTTGGATATATTTTATTCTACATAAAACATTTAAATTTTGTAAGCAAGCAAGGCAAATGTGTAGAATTATACTGCTCATCTAGAAGGTTGTACATAAACAAATGTGTAAACACTTTGTATGAAGTGTGTGAATTTTTTTTCAATTTATCAGTTCAGCAGCTCCCTTAGAAAGGTGTATAGTGTCTGCATAGCACATTAACTTGCAGGATGTTATAACTTTTGCTTATGCAGCCCAGACTTTATCTTTTGGTGGAGATACCAAAAGATATAGGTGGATATCTCCACCTTACCTTTTGGTGGAGATAAATATTTGTAAAATCTCATGTAATCTCCTGGTGTCTGTGTCTGCCAGAGCATTCAGGATCTAAGTTCGACCTTGGTCTTGCTGGTAGACTGTGCTCAGACAGACTTGGCACTTCATCTGCCCCCACATTAGGTCTTAGGGATTTTTTCAGAAAGGACCTTTGGCCTTTGTAGAGGTGTATCCTGGTTCTCATTTCTGAAAAATCTAAATACTGTAAAGGAGTATTTGATAACTGGAGGCCTAGAACCCAGCTGTGCTGCTGGGAAACATGCTTGTATTAGCAGCATGAAGCATGCGATGCTTCCAGTGCTTCTCCTTCCTGGGAGTGGCAGCACATTACCTCACAGCAGTGTCTGAGCAACTGCACAGGAGGGCAGCATAGGTGAGTGACTGCATTGCAGCTGAGGCTGCTGTGGGACGGATGATGCCCGTGGGCTCATTGTCACACCCTCCTGGTGCGTTACACTCACCTTCCCAGCTGCACTGAGACAGCATGGTTTCGGATGAACTTGTGTGCTCTGACCTGCGTGTCCCTTTCCTGTATTTTTCTGTTCTTTTGTTTTTCTTTTTGAAGAGATCCTTTAAGTGATGTTGTTGTACCTCAGCCATTTTTGAGTTATCATGATGATCTTTGACTGTATTTTTTTTTTTAAATGGGCTTGCTCCCTTCCTACCACTGCTTCTTTATTTGAACTTACAGGGCTAAAGCCATCTGTAGTATGACTCCATTTAAAGTCAGTGCAAAACCACCCAGGATGGATTTGGACCATGTATTTGTTTGTGATGTTACAGTTGGTTGCTCTGGTAATGATTATAATGTGTCACAAAGAAAACATCTTGTCTTTATGCATTGAGCAGACAGCAGGAGCATTTTAGTGCTTCAGAACGAAACACAAAGATTATTTTTCATGCAATTTTTTTTCAGTTGCAAAAACAAATCAGGGAATGAAGATGAAGAATATAGCAATTAATTTTTTTTGTTTTCTGATTATGCAAGCATTGAATCATATGATATGATGTACCTGAGTCTGTGATAAACACAGTTACCTATAAAATATTTGTGGTTTTGCTTATTTTCAAGTGCAAGAGCCCAAATGAAACACTGAGACCATGTGAAGTACATCAGAGCAAGTTCCCTTATGCCAAAAAGGAATGCTCAATTCTATACAGTGATCTTTTTGCACCTTGCCGCAATGTGGTAAGTTTATTGAATATCCAAGATATTCTGTCATGAAAATAATGAAAGTCCAGTAATTAATTTCTTTTTGCCGTTACCCTCAGTCTGAATGTGAGGATACAGAGTAAATTCCTGCAAGTATCCTTGTGTGGGTGGGCTATATTTGTGCAGAGCTCCTCGTGCCTTTCAAGACTGGAATCTAGACATAATAGTGGTAAGAGAGTTGTGAGTTAGTTGGCTGAATAATCAAGGTTCTATTCTCTTTAGGTTTTATTTACACTTTTAATCTAAATAGGTAGCTAAATTTTTATAAATTGTAAATTTGTATAAATTGAAGGATTCTAAAATACGTGTATCTATATTGCACCTAGAGCTTAGCTCAAATGGTCTTATTTTGTTAAGTGTCCTGCTCTTTCTTTCTAGAAAAAAAAAAGAGAGAGCAAGATTTCAGCTTCAGAGCTATTGGTATTTTTAATTGTTTGGCAGTTTATCATCTGGTTTTATCAAAACTCTGAGTTTTGGTGTCCTTGTTTTCCCAATACCTGGCTGAGCTTGGGACTTGAGTTACAAGAATGTCCTTCAGTTCAGTCTAGACAAGATGGGGAAAACAATATTTTGTGTGGTAATCTTTTATTGCATTTTAATCCATCCATTATCAATGCAAGACCTGTTTTATACATTTGTCCTTATTTCTGATTTTAGCCTCCCAATGGTATTTAGGTGCTTTTTTACACCTGTGCAAACAAGAACCACTACAACATTTAATCTCAGTCTCTTACTTTCTTCAGATTATTAATACTAAATGAGGTCATTAGCTGTCCCAGCTGAACCTCCTGACTTTCAGGACTGAAGCTGGACATCAACATGGTTAGGAATTTGCCTGTGTAGGAGGTTGCAGTAGCTTAACCCAGGAGATTTATTAATGTTGACTTAAGCTACTATGTAAAGAATTTTCTGAGCATGTGCCTGAGAACCTAGTGATGAGTGTATTTTCAAAGTGGCAAATAATAAATAAAAATGGAACTTTTGAGAGTTTTTAAGAAATTTTATTATTATAGCAACTTAGAAAGGTCTTTTCTCTTGAACATTCATTTTCTACATCCATATTGTGATTAGAATTTGCAAGTATTATGCCAAAAAATTAGCATAATTATGTTAAAAAATCTATGCGAAGTGCAAAAAATGTAATTTAATTAGTAGTCAAGTATTTCCACACGTATGTATCTATCTTGTATGGGACAGTCCATAAAGCAAACATCTTTCTTAGGTGTTTTTAGAACCTATTAATCAGCATATGAAAATACAGTTCCTGCAAACGTGAAGTGGCCTTCTATCAAGGGCTTGTGCAGCTGACTGCTGGGTGGGGAACTGGGTGCCAAAAAAAAAGCCCAAGCAGAGACTGACACTGGGGGCATGGAAAGAACAGAAATAACAGATGTGGGTTTCAAACGTGCTTTTTGTTGCTCCTGCTGTGTGGGTATGCAGGCAAGCTCCTGTCTGTGGGACAGATGGCCTTGGAGTTCAACTCAGGATGCACGACCCAGTGTTCAGGGAGACAAAATCTTGCATCTCTGGCTGGCAGCAACAGATGGATTGCAGTTGCCCAGATAAGCACTGAGTTCAACAGGGTCTGAGGAACCTGAACACTTGCAGAAAAAAAGGTCTTCCTTGTAATTCCTGAACTAAGCAGGAACTTTGGCCCATGGCTCCCAGTTTGTCACAAGAGCAGGCTATTGCTGACCCATGGAGAGATGCAGTTATTCAGGCATGAGAGACAGGTTGAGGTCTTTGGAGCCAGGTTGCTGTTTGGTGAGTCCTACAAAGCTACTACTGCCATTTTTAATGGAGCTAATTCTCATGTCTGTCCCCCATGTTCCCAGTGGTATCCCTGTTTTCAAAACAAGAAAAAGAATGAAACACAATAACATCTCTCTGCACTTGATCCAGTCCCTGCCAGCTTCTAGCAGCTGCCAGCTGAGAAGCTGTCTGCATGTTAGATAAGTGCTGCTTTGTTACTGCGATGGTATTTCTGTACTGTGACGTGTGCCAGCTGAGTGCTTTACAACTGAGCTCGACCAGAGACTAAACTGAAGAAAAGTATTGCTTTAAACATTCCATGAGTTGAGTGAGAACACTGTTTTGGAAATGTTCCTCAACATTACAAAAAAGATGATTTAAAGTCAAGAAATAGTGCATCATGTAAAACCGTGAAATACTGTGATAGGATTTTAGAGTGAGAATGTGGGTTTCTGATCTAATGAGGTTTTGTGGGCAAATTATGTTAAAATCTTGGTAAGTGCAAGATTTTTTTTTTCTGTCCAATGTCACTAGTGGTCTTAAGCTTTCTTTCCCTGGGAAAAATCCCCTCTACAAATTATTAGTGTAATAACTTGGTAATCAGAGCTGCAGCTCTGATTTTGTTGTTGTTCATGCAAAATGACAGGGTGACTACAGATGGCAGTATTTGCCTTATGAAAGCAGAACTGCCAGCTTCAACAATTCTTTAAAATCAATGAACATCAGGTGTGTGGACAAGCATGCGTGGTAGTAGTCACTGACAGAATTTTTCTTTTGACCTGTAACTTAGGTATAAGCTGATCATTTGAAGTGTACTTTTTGTTTAGAAAAATACCTTATTTTTGTGTTTAATTCTTTGAGTCAACCCAGCAGTAAAACTCCTGCCGAAAATGCTGCAAGAGGAATTTGTACAGCTGATGCAATTAAGTCACCTCTTTTTCTTCTTTCTCCCCGCCCCCCCCCTCCCCCCTCCGTAGATTGATGTGACTTCTTTTATCAAAAATTGTCACACAGATACATGCAACTGCAATCTTGGTGGGGACTGCGAGTGTTTGTGTACCAGTATTGCAGCTTATGCCCACAAGTGCTGCCAGCAAGGAGCAGCGATTCACTGGCGATCTCCTCTGCTCTGTGGTATGTACCTGGGCTGGCCACGCACCAGAGCTCATCTGGGAGGCATCTCTGGCTTTTTTCTGTCCAGTTATACAAATATGACAGAAGAAGGTGGATAATAAACATAGTTCACATCTCTTAAGCTGTCTCTGTGTTAGCTGTGTCATCTTTATACACCCAAATTCGCTGTCTTGCTGGAAAGGGGTGCTGTGCTCAGGGTGTGTTTGTGCAGAGACTGTGGGAAAGGCACTGGTGGATGTCCAGTTTTCTGTGTAGGGCTGCAAAGACATCCAGTCCATTCTTCTTTTCATTGACAGCAAGAAGGGTTCTTGGCTGTAGAATAATTTCTGCTTCAGGTCTGCTCTCACTGAACAAAAGTCTAATGAAATAAAATCACTGACAGAAATATCTTGTGGGACATGAAGCTTCCTCTGCTGAAAGTAGCTTTACATCTTTAGGATGCAGATATGCATGGATTCTCTTGTTACTTTGCAATAATAACAATAATAATAGCAGTAACAACAACAATAATAACAATAATAATATGCTTGTCTTCTTTTTCTTTTAGCTTATGACTGTGAATATTACAACCAAGGTATGCAGTATTTGATATTCCTATTTAAAAAAACTCACTTTGTGGGGTCTTTCTTTGACTTGATGTATGTAGTTTTAACACCGCTTTTATTTGTAAATGAGTGAAGATTAGTGGCCCAACTGTGTTGAATGGTCCCAGTAATCCCTAATGTCTCCATTAATAACTCCATAATGTGCAGTGTGGGGGGTGGATTCATCCATCATCCTACAACATATGGTAGCAGTCAGGGAGAAGCTCTAGAAGGAGGTTACCTTGTGTTTGTAATGTAAATTTCAGAGCTGGGACCTTCAACATTCGGACATTGATAGGCTATGGGATTTTATGTACAAATCTCACAATACTGTGCTGTAAAAAGAACAGTACCTTAGAACAAGAGTGGTATTCATTTAACAGAATGAATTCTTGTGTTGTCTGCTCTAATCTTTGGATACTGTGCACATGCTTAGTAGGGAGGAATAAATATTGAAACGGGAATGTTGACTAAATGTGATGATATGAATCTGACTTTTAAAGTATCTTTTTGATGAGTAGGATGACTTGCATCCTATACTGAGCATCATTATAATTTTTTTCTCCTCCTGTCTGGCCTCATACAGTAGTAGCATGTAGATCTTGCCAGGTATGGTTGACTTTCCACAATTACTTTGTAATAGGGAATTTTGTCTTACTCAAAAAGTCTTGAGGACATGGTTTTAATGGTGAACATCATGATAGTGGTAGGTTGATGGTTGAACCTGATTATCCTAAAGGTCTTTTATGACCTTAATTATTCTATTATTCTATGAAAAAGTAGGATGGAGTACTGGTTTTGGCTAATTTTCTTCATGTAGTTAACATGAATTTAATAACATATTTTGTATTTGTGATGGGAGTGGTATTTTAGCTGCTGCTTACATAGATCAAGGCTATTCTCAGTTCTCATGCTGATCTACCAGTAAGCAAGCTGGGGCTGCACAAGAAGTTAGGACAGAGTTGGGACAGCTGACTCCAGCTGACAAAAGGGATGTTGCAGAACACACGGTGTTGTGTTCAGCAAGAGAAATCAGAGGGGATGTTTTCTGGGCCTTGCACTGCTTAGGGTCCATCTAGATATTGGTCAATTGGTGGTGAAAAATTTTGGTTTTTTCATCACTTTCCTTGCAATTTTTTTTTGTTTCCTTCTCTTTTATTTTTTTTATTTTTATTTTTTTTTAAACAAAACACAAACCAAACCATTATTTATCTGTCTTTAACTACACCCATGAGTTTTTTTCAGTTCTTCCCTTCTGATTCTTTTGTGAGATGTGGGGTGAAGTGACCAGGTGTGTGGTGCTTAGCTGCCTGTCAAGGTTAAGGTCAAGGACAGAGTTATGCATGTTTCCACTACCAAGTGGAACCAAGTGGAAAATTAAGGCTTAAGTATTGTATGTTATACGATGAGGATTTTTCTTTTCCTATTTGACTTTTCTTTCCTTAGGTCTTGGTGAAGGACCCTATATTTTGGCAAGTTTTGGAGTGAATGACACAATTATAGGGGCTAATGTATCCAGCAGAAGGATATTTCCCCTGCCTAGAACTGGAGCGCATAGAAATGCAATTTTCAGTTTCATGATAACTCCAGGTCTTTTCAAAGACAAAGATTTATGTAAGTGTTCTCAGCGGTTTTGCTAATGGCCAGATATTTACCTCACACCATATGAATGATTTTTGCTGATCTTCTAAATGTCCTAAAATAGTCTAGATGTTTCTAGTTATTAGTTTTAGTAAGTGACCAATTTCAAAATGAAGGAGGGATTTAATTTTTAGTTTATTTTAGTAGTAGAAAACCTCACTTCCAGCTTTAAAATTGAGTTTTCAAAAATTGTTTTAGAAATATTATAAAATACAAGTGAATAGAATAACTTGGTGAAAAAATCCAATTAGTTTGTATAACTGGAAACTGGTGAGTTTTACATAAGTGTCTAACAAATATCAACACTGAAGGTCAATGCAGGATATTTTTGTCTCCAGTAAGATTTGTTCTACTTTATGTTTGCACCTTATTTGTTACTTTTCCTGACCTGGAAAATGTGCAACTTAGAATGATCAATCTATTTCTGCATTTTTATTAAGCAGCATTTCTATGCAATGTAGAAGGTCATTTCTTAGGTGAAAAGCTAATCCTAAACTCTATTTTTTACTTATCAGAGACTTACCCAAACTATACAACAAAAATAAATATGTTAAAATAGTTTCCTTGTGTATCTATTTTTCTTTCTTCACATATATGGCAATTGTGCCAATTAAATCAATAAAGATTTTGTCATTGTTTTCTCAAATAATTTAATTTGTTGAAAAACTCCCAAACCCTCAAAAACCAACACAAAGAAGGGCTCTCTCTTGACAGAAAGATTTCAAACTAAGTTTACAAACATTTGAATGTTTATCACCATGGGGAAATTGGGTTTTTAGATGTGATTTTGAAATGTAAAACACATACAACGGAAGAATTAATTCAGTTTTGTCAAATCCCCATGTAAAGTGAAAGTAAAACATCTGTGCAGTACACAGGTGACTTTCATATGGAAATGAGGGATGAGATAGTATTCTGCTAGATTAAAGAATTTCAAGACCTTATTCAAGTTGAAAATCAAGTTTGAAGTTGGTTTTCTCATAAATTATTAGATTTTCTGACAATTTTTTCACTTTTGATTTGGGGTAGAGCAATTAGAAGTCACGTCTCTTATTTGGCCATAGATTTTCTAACTGTATTTCTGGATATCACTGTATATAAGAAAAAACTGACCTCATTGTTCTTACAATGTGATATTATTTACTAATGACATTTTGGCACTTCTAAGCTGTCAGACATTTGTCCAAACTTGAGAAAAACTCCCAAGATGTTTGGAGTGCAAAAAAGTGCAAGTTCCAGTCTGAGACTGCTTATGAATCAGTTTTGAAGGTTAGTAGCAGTAGGCTGAATGCAGTTTTGATCTAACTGGTAAATTGCCTGGTGGTTCTGGATTATATGATCATTTGAAGTCTTTTTTAAGCCCTGAACTGTATTTCTAACTCTCATTTGTGCAACATAAAGCTGATTTTTTTTTCTAGAAAAGCAGGTTTTTAAAATGAGCCATTTAACAGCCAATATATAGGATTTAATCTCAATTATAGGTTGCTTTCTGTGAAAATCTCACCTTTTTTTTTTCTTTTTTTTTCCTGTGGAAGCTCTATCTCTTGTTTCGCTTGAATCTGCTGAAAGACCAAACTACTTTCTGTATGTACATGACAATGAAACCATTGGGTTGGAGCAGTGGCAGGCAAGTGCCTCCTTTCAGAGACGAGCCACCTTCTTCCACCACCAGGGTCTCTGGAGTCCAGGGCTCAGTGCCTTTGAACTGCACAGTAAAAAAGGCTTTTTCATCATTCTCACCTCATCCAGTGTTAAAGTGGAAAAGTATGATGATTCAGAAGAATTCAAACACTTCAGTAGCTTTAGTATTGAAGGTAAATTTTGCATAATCTCTAGGGATAAACATACTTTTTCTGCTTGCCTTCAGAGCACTTTCTTTCTTGTCTTTCATCCGTTATAGTAACAAACATTTTATCCTATTTTTAATTACTCTGTTTGTCTTCCATTCCATCTCAAAATGCTATTATTTTCAAATTTTTTCAGATATGGTGGTCACTTTATCTTTGAAGTACATTTTCATTGGTTTACTCTTTCAAAAAGAAAGTGGCATGTCACAAAATGATGTATGTTAATATCTCATTAGTAATCTATAGATATCTATTCTTTTAAGTGAATTGGGTAATTGTATTGCATCTGCAACCAACAGTATCTTCACTATGTATAACTGATTTCTAGGTTTTGAAACAGAGTATATAAAAGTGAATAGCTATTTTTATTGTCAAATCTTGAAGTGTCTTTTAGCTTGAATGAATATAAAATACTTGAAACTGAACAAAACCTCACCTTTTTGAAAGTTCTGAAGAATTTGTCTACCTGGTTTTCATTTTTTCACGTATCCTAAAATCCCAATGTATGTTATAGAAAAGGATGTAAATTTATTGTTTATTGACTATGGAATCAATAAATAATACACTTTCTTTCCTTCTCAGAACTCAGTGCTTCTGTGCCTTACAGAAGGATGTGTGAATGGCGATATGAATCTTGTGCTAATCCTTGTTTTAAGACGTGTAGTGATCCTGAGGGAATAGCATGTAAATTTCTTCCTTTGTAAGTAAAATTAATCTCATATTGCTACTGTATTGTTTTTTGTAATAAGCACACCATATGCTTTCTGAAAATTACTGCTGCTGCAATATCCATTTATTTTTACTATCCAGATTTCAATATCACTCTTATGAGAAACTCTTACAAGTCATACGAAAACATTTGCTACAAGCCTCTAATTTCCCACAGTTTTGCATTCCCATTTATGTGTGATTTCCAACACAAGAATAAGAGGGTTTGTATTTAGCCCAGAGGATTAGCTTCTGGTAGTGGTTAAGTAGAAAGCTATTAAATTAAATGAAGGCTATTTCCTTCTATGGGTTTATAGTCGCATCCTGAACCAGCATACCATGAGGCTAAAACAACTACATCTGTCTGATGTTTATACAACAGAGATCAAAAACTGTAGGAATAGTAAGGGAAGAATACGCCCTCTCCTGTAAGAAGAGGGAACTTTTATACTGGGAGATGCCCCCTGGCGTGAAGAGAGAAATTTCAGACGGGTAATGTTACCTTGTGATTTAGTAAACAGATTTCCTGTCTCCATGGTTCTCCCCTGGTCTCTATGAAACCACAGTAAACTAAAAGGAAAAATCGCCTAAAAGCTCAAGGCACAAGGTGGTGGAAAAGAAAGGGTATTTTAAATTTCAGACTCCCTAGGCATACGCAATTTATGATTAGTAATACTATTAATATTACTAATTTTCTCTGTCGGTATTCTTAGCTTTTTTCTTATTGGAACACTGGTTGTTAATGTCATGATTTTCTTACTGAAAATTTCCCCCCCGAGTGAAAAAAACCCATTGGAATATAGTGATTTGTCTGCATTCTCCTATGTTGAAGGGACACAAGAAAAAGGCTTTATGGAGTCAGTCTAAATATTTTAATATCGCAAATGAACATATCTGGGTAAAACAACAGTCTTGTAGACAAGTCCATCATTCTGTGGAAAACCTTTCTGCTTAGGGATTCAAACTTCCACCTGGTTGTGGAAGCAGAATGGTCCAAAGCTGTCATGTTTATCAGCCTATGCAAATAATTATTAACAGTTTAGAAATAGAATTATGCTGCTCAATAACTTTTTGACATTGAAATGCCTCAAAATGCTATGTTCATCAT
>VZTN01009121.1:118709-136167 GCA_013400515.1 Erpornis zantholeuca | reverse complement strand
CACCCCGGCAAGGGCTGCGGGGGAACCCGCGTGTCCCTGCCCCGGGCCGGGCTGGCGGTGTCCCCGTCACTGTTCGATGGCAACGACACCACGGGGTGGCGCTTTTGGAACGCGGCACCGAGCGGCACCGAGCGCTCAGCCCGTCCCGGTGCTCTCACCGGCTCGAGGGACGGAGCGGGGACCCGGTGAGACCCCCGCTGCCCACCTGTGCCGGCCGCCCGCGGCGCGGGGGCTGCGTGCCACCGTGGTTCACCGTCCACGGCCCCAGGGACTGGCTGGCGTAGAAGTCCATAGGATAAGGCTGCTGCCACTCGATGTCCTGGAGTGCCACTGCAGCCTGCGGAGAGGACAGGGGATGAGTCCTCCTGAGGGGTGCCTGCAGAGGGGGAGCTGGTGGTGCTGGGAGAGGTCCCAGCATCCAGCTTGGTGTGGTGAGGAGGGCCCTGCTGGAGCACAGCTCGAGGCACTGAGAATCCCACTGGTTTCATAGAAGACTGGATATCCCAGCAGCATGCCTGGACTGTGCACAGAGCACAGACAGAGAGAGGAGGGCATGGTGGCTGGCTGTAGGGACATCCCCAAGCCTGCTCTGGTGCATCACCCCAAGCCAGGACTGCCCCCCCAAAACGGAGTGGGGTGCTCACCTCATAGGGTGTCAGCAGTGGTTTGCTGAAGGCTTCTCCCCAGTCGATGGAGAGCCGGGGACAGGCTACCTGCACCCACCTGGAAGGGAAATGTCACAATGGGGATGAGCATTTTGGGAAGAACAAGCCACAGTGAAGCCCCTCAGCTGCACCCCTTACTGTGCCAAGCCTGGTAAGGACAGCCATGTCCCTTCCCTGCCCCGTGGGCACAGCCATGTGCACAGTGACAGCAAGAGAGATCTGTCAGGGACAGCTTCAAGCAGGAACTGGACAGGGGTGAGGCACCCTGGGGCCAGAGGGGGGTCAGCAGCACTCACACATCCACCTCTGGGAAGAGCTTTAACTTGCTGGGGAAGATCTCAGACAGCAGCACCCGCACATAGGGCCGGCCCAGGGTGCGGAGACGTGACTCCAGGTGCTGCAGGGAAAAACGGTGCCTGGCAGGGTTAGGGTCCCCCAGAAAGCCCCCAAAGCCCTGCCCACAGCCCCTTCCTGGCATCAGACCCTCTGCAGGTCCCAGCTCTGCCCCTTGGCACTCGTAGGCCAGGCGCAGTGTCAGGGACTGCGGCCATGGCTCCGGCTTGCGCCCAGCTCTCCCCAGCACGTGCCTCAGCCTAATGAAGTAATTACTGCTCAATGACAACAATCTGTTCTCGTTAGCGGCTGCCTGCCCTGGGACACCCGCCTGTCGCGGGCTGGCTGCAGCCAGAGCTTTCAGGAGGAGGAGAGGGACCAGAGACGTCCTTGTCCTCCGGAGCTGGCACTAATCGCCCCCTGCCCAGCCAGCCCCGGCCATGCCCGTGTCCTGCCCGCTGCAGAAGAGCAGCTGCTGGGACTTCGCTGCCCTGCTCTGCCCACTGGTCCCTGCACCGCCTCAAATCTCACCTGTGGCTGCCCCAGAATTTCTGGGAGTGAGCAGGGCCACCATGCTCAGAGGGCAAAACTCTGTTGTCCTGCTCCCCTCACCCCGCTGGGGTGCAGAAAGTGCCAGCACGGCAGCTGAGCAGGGATGCTGAACCTGATCGGAAGTTCATCCAATTAAAACAAACCCAGCCAATTAATTGCCGAGCTGTCTGGGCTGGGGGGGGGGGGGGGGGCCCCCCAAGNNGGGGGGGGGGGGCGGCTCTCCAAGACTGGCCAGCTCTCCCTAGGAACGGGTTTAATGAGCCCTTGTCCAGCCTCCCTCATCTGCTGCTAATTGCCCACGCAGACCGGGGCTAGTGGCCACTGATGGGTTGCCAGGGTGCCACGTCCCCCCTCGCCCTGGCAGCGAGGACGCCGATGGTGCCATCGCCCACCAATTCTTCCCCCCACCCAACAGCAGTACCTGCTGCCCCGGTGGGGACACTGGGGAGGGGGCTGGTACCTGCAGGATGCTGGGGGAGCCCTGACGCCCCAGCGTGCCCAGGATGAGTCCCCAGCAGCGGGCGCTGGTGGCAGTGCGGATGGCATCCTGCCGGGCACGGTGCATGCGCTCGTGGCTGTAGTGCTCCTGGGAGAACACTTTGCTGTAGGGATCGTACCTGCAAAGCACGGCCAGGCTCACACACAGCCCATCACCTGCCCCCGCTCCCAATGATGCCCGTCCCTCATTAGCACTAATTGCCCCCCACAGCATCTATCCTCCTGGCTTGTTATGGGACAAGGACAGGGACAAGTGTCCCACCACAGCGCCCCAACACCCAGCACAGCCTGGGCTCCGTGCTCGGCTTCACACTCGGCTCCCCCCCATCCTGGCTCATCAATTATGAAGAATTCTTTGATTTGTTGCTTTGTTTGACGAGGAGAATTTTAATCAAATCCCACTCGGGTTTCGGCAGCTTCACCAGCGCCATAAACCTGACGTGCGCCTCCCGTTCGTAACAAACGACCTACTAGGAAATTCAGATTCCGCCAAATGGGCCCAGCCTTTCACTCCTGATATTTCATCTGCTTTCAGCGGCCTCATCATCGCGCTTTATGGCCTCTGCCTGCAGCAGCCGCGCTTTAATGGCTGCACCTCCACGAGCTTTCGCAGGTACTTGTCAAAATGTTTATATTCAGCCGGAGTAAATGGCTGGTGTTCATCTCCCCCCAAGCACCTCCTCACCCACCCCGTGGCCTCTCACCTGCCCGTGCCTGCTGCAGGCAGCTGCCTGCCCAGCCCTGGGGACAGCTGGGGGAGCTGGGGTGCTCCTCACCGTGGGATTGGAGCGGGTGCCTGTACCTGTATGCAGGTATCCCAGGGTTGGCAATCATGATGGACTCCAGGTGGAAGCGCCCGTCGCCCAAATACCTGCGAGAGGGGAGGGAGAGCTATGGTGCTGGGGAACAGCAGCACCTCATCCACGTGTCCAACTACTTCCCAAGCTGCAGCAGCACAGTGGAGATGCCAGGAATCCAAGCTCCCGTGCTGGGATCCAGGGGCAGCGGGCACAGTCAGGGGGCTCCATGGCATGGCACGGTTGGAGAGGCAGCCATGCTCAGGCCAAGGAGGGGTGCTCACACCAGCACGGGGTGGCTGGGAGCTGCTCCATCTCAATGGCTGCTTCTAGACGTTGCTGCTTCCATTTCTAATCGGATTTCCAGTCAGCAATTACATTTCAAAGCCTTTCATTCAGCTGCCCTAATGGAGTGAGGGCTTGGAAAATGAATTCAGACGTAAAACTTGACTAGATTTTGCCCTTAATTGGAGAATGACATTTTGGGAGATCAAAGCTAATTTGTCTGCAAAAGTTAGCCCCAGAGACAGTGCAAAGAAGAAAATAATAATGCAGGGAGGACGCAGGTAAGGCCAAGTGCACCTGCGCGGGTTGGTACTGCACCACTGCTGAAAGGACCCGCTCTCACCAAGGCAGTGCCAGCCTGGCTGCCCCTGCCTGCTCCTGATGTCCTTGGAGAGATGGAAAGTGGCTCAGGGTGAAGCCAGAGCTCCCACCGACCCCGTGCCCAGCAATCCTGAGCCCAGCTCCCTGCACGGCCATGCTTGGAAAGGCACCGGCGCTGTTGGCTCCCAGCAGTGTGGGCAAGAAGGAGCTCGGCAGGGCCCAAACCCACACCTGGGCTCCCCAGCTCCCCCCAAGGGTGGGGTCCTTGTATTTATTTATTCTGCAGCACACTGTATTCACAGTACATTAAGCATTTCCATTACCTAAAATAATTAGGTGATAGGAAGCGAAGTGCTCCCTCTAATTTGCTGTCCTTAAATAAAATTAATGTTGCTGTGATGTTGGGCCCCGGCCATTTGTCTTTTCCAATTATCCACCCGCCCTTCCATCTATTATCTATTCTGATATACGACTCAATTATTTCCTTTGTGCTACAAGCACACGCCACTTAAAGCAGAGTGAGGAGCTGAAGGGGGCCCATTCCAGCCTGTGAATGTCCCTCACCACCCTCAAAACAGCACAAAACCAGGCAGGGGGTGCAGGAAGGATGGCAAATCTGGGCCTGGCAGGAGGGTGCTGAAGGACCCTGGGTACTTACACGATGGCATCCGTGTCCTGAGCAAGCCGGGGTGACGTACAGCCCAGGATCTCTCCTGGGGACAGCGGCTTGCACTGGGGCACACACACCTTGTACTGGGAGCGCAGCTCCTGTGACACTGCCTGTGGGAGACGTGGGGTCAGCAGGGACAGACCATGGTGCAGAGGGTGGCTGAGGACCCTTGGGGACACCCCAGCTCTGTCGTGTCCCGGTGGAGGGGAACCAGCCCGCTCAGGGCGGCCCCGGGAACAGCCCCCGCGCAGCCGGGGTGCTCAGCGAGGCTCAACCAACGCATCAATTAAGAGACAAGGGAAAAGGCTTAACGCTTGGATAGCCCCGTGTTTAGATAGACACGGCTCAAGAGGCTCATTCATCTCCTCCTGTCCTGCCCAGCCGGCCGTTCAGGGGCAGACAGACAGACCCGCCGGAGCTTCCCCGGCCGCTGCCGGCACTGCATCAAAATGCCAAGTGCTCCACCGCCTGCCCTGACATTTCCAGAGCAGCTCCCGGGGGAGCTGGGGAGGGGTGCCGCCATGAAACATTGATCAGAGTTATTATAAAGTACTTGATCAACATTATGGCAGCAGCACATTATTGCGGCGACTCGTCAGAGGGGAACTGGCTCCACCAGCACCCTGGGGCAGCCCCTCCCAGGGCTGAGCCGGGGGGAAAACTCGGGGGGAGACAAAAGCAAGGGATCTCCATCTCACCTGCACCGTGGAAACGAACTGGATGGTGCTGACCAGGGCCAGGGAGGTGCCTGCTGCGAAGTTGAAGCGAATGGTCTCAAGGAAATGGGATGCATCGATCTTTATGTCCACAAACACATAGAGCATCTTCAGCCCCTGTGTGGAGTCGATGGGAACTGGTGACGGGAAAGAGACAGGGTCTGAGTGTGGGGTACACCCGGGGCTCCGGTGAACCCCGGGCTTTTGCTGCCTGCAGCTGGGGGATGAAGCATCCCTGTGCCCCAAAACTGCCCTGGCATAGGCAGGGTGGGCTGTGCCACCCCTCTGCCTGCGCTGGCACCCAGGGCAAGAGGTGCAGATGGGAGCCATGGAGAGCGCCCGCTCGTTTCTCTCCAGATAATGGCAGCCTGGGGAATCAATGAACACAAATCTAATTACCCCTGGTGCTAAGAAGCCTTTGTCACCACGATTAAGTGAATAATTAAAGTACACAGAGTCCACATCGATCTGCAGCTCCGCATTCACTTCCCATTTTGGTGCTCTTTACCTGATCACAATTAAGTGCAAATTACTCCCTCCTGCGGGGCACGACGGGCCGGGAAGGAGCGGGGAAGTATCCGTGTGCCTCACCATTGGCCACCGTGGTGACAGGACCACCGTGGGTAACTCAAAAAGAGCCCAGCATCCTCACAGCAGCTCGTGGGTAACCCCGGCTGCCCTGTGACCCACCCGACACAGAGCAGGCAAGGGCGACAAGCCCGCGGGCAGCAGATGGCAGCTGGGCTGGTGATAGTCAGCATGGCAGTGCCTGCCTGTCCCTGCAGAGAGCAGCTCCAGCTGATGTGACTCCCCTTCCCCAGAGCAGCTGATGGATACGGCCCCTTCCTCCCCTTCCTGCTGTTCATTCATGAGCAGCAGCCTACAAACCAGGAGTTTTATACTCTCTGTTCCAGTGGTGCCCATAACCCTCCTTCCGTAACAAAGCACCCAGCACACATATTTATCACCACGAACGCTCACACTGACGTGGCTTTCAGGACAGAGTTCTCAACTGGGGAGTCAGTATTTCATACAGAGCCTGATGCAATTCTTCAAGCCCGTTTATAGGGTCCCATAAATGTCCAGGAGGGCTGCCAGGTGCCGGGAGCGTGGCAGCAGCAGGGATGCACACGCCTCCTGCTCGCTACGGCAATTCTGCAGATCCACCTTAAAACCCAGAGCGTCTTATTGTTATTTTTGGGCTGATTCCATCCTGGGTGGACTTCAAAGTTAGCAGCATCTGGGACAGCAGCGCAGTTTCCATGGCAACTGGATCCAGAGTACTGTCCGCCTGGGGAGCACACAGCCTCCTCCTCCCTTCCCCGCCCAGCCTGCACTGTACCCGCAAAGCTGCCTTTCCTGGCCCCGGGGCAAGCGGGACCCCCAGGCCCTCACTCTCCTCTGCCATCATTCCCTTCCTCATCACTCCACAGAGGCCAGGTGGGGGGCAGGAGCAGCCTGCCTTGGGGTCCTGCCAAGCCATGGCCTTGCTGCTCCGCTCTTGGGCACGGGGGCCGGATCTGTGCGCTGCTGCCGCAGCCGAGCAGGATGAGCACACCCTGCTGTGCCCAAAATCCTGCCTGTGAACAGCCACCTAGCCAGCCTGGCCCCATCCAAAGCCAGCAGCTGAAGCTGGAGAACAGAAATCCCCTTGGGAAGGGATTAGCCTTTGGCAGTAAGTCTCCAAGCTGGCGTTGAGAGGGGTGTGGAGTTGCTAGCCGTGGCACGGTGGGAGCGGCACAGCCTCCACGGTGCCAGGCATGGCCACCCCAGCAGCACCCCTGGGCTGAGCATCACCTACTTAGGCAACTGTGTCCGTAGTGCACCAGGAAGTCAGCGCCCAGGGCCCGGGCCGTGTAGTCGTCCACGCAGCAGGCGCCGTAGGTCACGTCGCCCATCACCACCGCCTCCGCATCCGTGAATCTGTGGGAAGGCACAGCACTGAGGGTCGCAGCTGTGTCACCACAGCCCTCTCGGCCCCGTGGTGTGTCACTACCGGGGGACCCCGCGCTGCCACCGAGCCACGCGCCGAAGAGGACAAGCGCTGGCTACTCTCCGAGATGTCAACATGATTAAGCTGGAGAGCGGTAATCCGCCTCTTCAATTGGGTAAAGCTGTTTGCAATTCAGCGGATTATCCACTCATCAAACAATACGCTGCCAGATTCCTAATGCTCCAGCGGGGAGAGCAGCAGAGGGAGACCCGGCACAGTGTGGTTCCACAGCTTCCACCAGCCAGCCCTGGGGACTGCAGCCACCAGGATGGGCAGAACAGCTGTCCTGGCATCCCTTGCTGTGCCAGCAAGCCACCATTGCCCCATGCCTGGACAACGGGCACCATGTGAGCTGGTGAACCCCATCTGCACCTGGCTGTGCCACCGCTGGGTACCAGTTTGGCCACACTGGGTGACCTCCAGAAGAGCTGGTGCTTAAGCACCACTTAGCGAGGAAAAAGCACCAAACCACCACTGGTGCTGTGCCCTACCCCTAGCATTCCAGCCCAAACCCACCTGGCACCTGCTGGCCTGTGAGCGAAGGGGCACACACCAGCGCTGAGCAGCAATGCCAGGGCTCTGGCATGATTCAGAGGCGTCACCTTCGTGGGTATTTTATTGCACCATTTTGGGGGATTATTAGCTTGGCTGCCTTCCCAGGGAGCTGCCGCGGCAGGATGAGAGCAGGTATTGCGATGACAAAGCCCCGTGCCTGGAGGGGCTGTTTAAACCAGATGCTAATTCCTTATTTACTCGAGGAGGCTGCACCAGCAGCCGTAGCTCGGTGCCAGCGGGGTCCCCCCTGCTGCTGGCACGGGGTTGGCGTGAGGGGGCCAGGGAAGGAGGGGGCCCTGGCACAGCGTCACCCCCTCCAGCACCCAGTGCTGGCTGGGGGCCAGGGTCCTGCGCTCCCCACAAGCGCCAGGCAGGGAGCGTTACGTCGGCGGCAAGAATAGAAATGGTGGGCAGAGCTGGGCAGATGGCAGAAGGTGGAGAAATGGCGGAGCGTGCTGAATATTAACAGCTCCGGCCCAACCGTCAGCGCCCCGGGGAGGGGGACAGGGGAGTAGCTCTGCTGGAGCATCCCCGAGGAGGGGGCACAGCCATCCTCACCTCCCGCATCCAGCCTGGGCAGCTCCCACTCCACACGGTTTTCCGAGGGTTGGGGATGCAGCTGGGGAGCGTCAGAAGATGGGCTGGATCCTGCCAGCACCCAAATCCCGCGATTCCTCAGGGCCAGCGTGGCCTGGATGGGAGGATGGCTCCTCCACTGGCCACGCCACGGGGCTGGGGGCTGCCAGTGAAGGTTCGAGAAGGTTCTTCCCACCCTTCCGAGCCCCCAGCCCCCTCCTCTAATGAGAGGTGATGAGATGAACATGAATCAGACTCCACACATCTCAGCAAAAGTGGAAAATTATTCAGCTCCTTAAGATTCAGGATGGGGAGGTCTGACTCAGAGCGGCAGCCAGCGCCGCTTAATTTTTTATAGATTAAAATGTATGCAAATTGGCCCAAACCCCAGAGAAAGTCCCTGGGGGTGAAGAGCAAGAAAGTGAAATAGCAATGGTGGAAGGAGGAGGGCAGAGGTGCCCGTAGCCCTGCCCGGTGTGTGGAGCTGCAGCTGGGCAAGGAGAGATGGGGCTGAGCCCTGCCCTGGCCGTGGGGAAGATTCCTCCTCTGGCTGCAGGGAGCGGAGTCACAGCTGAGCAAAAAGGCCATGGGATGATGCCTAGTGAGGAGGGCACCCAACGAGTGGTGCTGGCAAGGCCAGGAGCCTGGTGGTGCTGCAAGAGAGGCTCCAGGATGGCAAACACCGGCATCACCCGCTCTGGCTGGGCTGGACAATCAAGCGGAGCCGTAATCATCTCCCGAGACAAATCAAAGGCAAGCGCCGGGGCCTCCCCTTGATGTTTTAATCAGTTTGGTGTCGCCAGAGTCTTTCATCAAACTACAGAGGAAGGAAATGTCAATTAGCAGCAACCTGCCTCAGATGAGGGCTGGTGAGCTGCTCGCCAACCAGCCTGGACCAGGACGTGGGCAAGGGGCAGCCACAGGAGCGTCCTTGTTGGTGTTTTGTGTCCCTGGAAGTCGTCACAGCCGCGGATGGGTCCCAGCAGCGTGCTGGCAGTGGTGACAGGGATGTCCCCACCCAGCGCCGAGATGCTCATTACAGCTGGGAGCTCATGAATATTGAACACGTGGGGAGGTTATTCATCTTTTACGTCCTGCAAACCCCGGCTCATTCTGAAAAACCGCCTGGCCTTAGCATTTTTCTCACCTCCCCCTAATTCATTATCTGCTCCTTTAAACAGATGGCTCCCAAAATCCCATTTATAAAGCACCGTGCACAGCACTGGCAGGATGTGCTCCAGGGTGGGCCAGGTCCCGCCCCGATCCCAGCTGGGACCCCCGGCCCTGCTCCCCAGCACAGGATGGAGGCAGCAGCAATCCAGGGACAAGTTTGGGGGCTGAAAACGCCGGGTCAGAGACAGGCACACATGGGCCTGCATGTCTCCAAGCACGGGGTAGCCAGTCCCTGTCACCTGAGCACAGGCACTTGGCTGGAGCAGCCCTGATTTATCCCAGCCCCTCGAAAAATGAATGAGAGCATTTGCTGCTGGCAGGAGCGCAAGGTCCCTTGGCAGTGTGTGAATGATACAGTGCTGGTCCTCAAGCCACGAGGCAGAGCTGCTCTCCCCCAGCAGGGACGAGTTCTCAGCCCCTGTGTGTCCATCAGCCCTTGGTGGGGAGGGCATTGAGGGCACTGGGCTGAGAGTGGCCAGTCCTGGCACCACGGGGCTGTGGGAGGATGGAGCCAGCACTGGGATGCTGTGGTGATCGCATGTTGTGCTGGGAACAGGGACACGGTGCAGACTGCTGCTTGCTTCACAAGGATGTGGCCCTTCAAATACCCCACAACCACCCCATGATCACCCCACAAACCCCACACCTGCTGCCTGTCCTGTGCCCAAGGCCAGTGTGTCCCAGGACACCCCTGGGTGCTGCTGTCCTGGGCTGTGGGGGCTGAGCCCAGCTCCGGCCGAGAACAGCACACTTAATTAGCGGAGAAGCCCATCACCGAGCCCCATTACCAGACTCCCAACTTCATTAGCACAGGAAGGCTGCACATAATTAAAATAATGAGTTTGCAATTTTATTGCAGTTGGTGCTGGAAGAGCCCGGCTGCAGCTGGGCAGTGATGGGGCCCCACAGAGCTTCTGCAAGCGGGGCAGGATGGGGAGAGGTGGGTGTCCCCACTGCCCCCCAGGAGCAACCATCTCCAGCTGGGTCCCCTCCCCTGAGGGGACTTCCCACTCTGTCCTCACTATAGGCACCAGGGCCAACACCACCTCCCAAGGCGCACATCCCAGAGCACCCCAGCTTTGCTGGTCCTGTAGCAGCAAAAATCCCCCAAAATAAGGCAAACCAAGGGCCAGTGCACATTGCTTGAAAAGCCACCCCGTGCCTGGATGATGCCTATTCCCTCTTCACAATAGCCAGGCCACAGAACTCTGTGGGATACAAGGAAGTGGCATGGTGGGCACCACATGTGTGCTGGCACATCCCAGCACTGGGAGGTGACAGCCCCATAGACCCCACACATTCCCCCCTGCCCAATCCCCCCGGCGCGGCCACCACCCGGGTAGGAGGTTTTAAACATCTCCAATGAAGTGAGAACTTCATTCCTCCTAATGATGCTGTTGTGTGGTTAATGACAGTGATTAAATTCCCCTGCACAGCGTGCACCCGCTGCCAGTGCCTCCAGGTTGTGCTTAAAGGATGAGGGGAGAAGGGAAGTCAGCGCTGGCTGGCAGAGCCACGGCACTGTGCAGCTGAGGCCAGATCCTGACCTGTGTCAGTGTCCCAGCGTGGCCTTTTGGGACCTCCTGGTGATGCTGCCAGATTCATCGTGGCATTCAGTGTCACACTGCTCAGTGCCACATGGCAGACCAGCCTCGCCAAGGGAGCTGGGGCCTGCTGGCACTGGGAACCTGCTGGGCACACCAGCCATGGCACTGGGGAATGCCAGGGGCACCGGCCATCAGGGGCTGTTTTGTGGGCATTTGTGGGGCATTTCAAGCTCTGCCACAGCTGTTGGGCTGGGCACACAGATGTTTAACTCTTTATTGCTCAACCAGGACCCGCTGTCACTCCAAAACCTCCCCATACTGAGTCACCAGGATGAGACTTGGAAGGTGTGCGCACCTCCAGCACTGCCTCACGTGGATGTTCAAAAGCCATTGGGAGTTGGGAGGTGTTTAAAGCTGTGGCAGGGCAGTGTGTGCAGGCATCAGGATACCCCTGGGCCCCCCTGCCATTGCCCGTCCCCACCATTGATTAGCAGGAGCCTCTCACCCCGTCGTGGCACAGGAAGACAGAGGGATTAGCAGCTGCGAAGCCTGACAGCCGACTTTATTAACACGGAATCAAAAGCCCAGCTGAGAGCCCAGCTGAGAGCCCAGCTGATCCGTCTGCTCCAGCCCCGGCAGGGAGGGGAGCAGGGGTCCACTGCTGGCTGCACAGCCCCCAGCTGCAAGCCGGTGCTGCAAGGGGGACACGACTGCCACCTCCCCGGCACGACGGCGGGTGGGCTGTGGGGCTGCCCCCGAGCCGAGCTGTGGTCCGAGCTCCCCCCACGCGGCTCTCCACGCCGCCGCCCCCCAGCACGAGCTCCCCTCTGCCGAATTGCATCAGCCGTGACAAATGGAGCCAATTTGGAAGGTGCCGCGGGAGCGTCGTGATGCGGCGCCGGCAGCTCGCAGACCCCCCCCCCGGCCCTGCCGCCAACCCCCCCACACACCCCCAGCAGCTGGGCCGCTCGCCCCGGCACAGCTTTGACAATGACAAACCTATTAACGGTAATTAACTGGCCTCACACCGGTCAATGCTCCGAGTGCGCTCTCGATTTCAAAGGCTCCAGGCTAAGAACCCCACCGGCCTTTCCGGCGGCGGCGGCTGTGAGGCTTCGGCTACATCTTCATCCCTGCAGTCACTCGGGGCTCAGCAAGCGCCAGTGCAATACTGGGAAGCTCAGACAGGCCCCCGGTCACCCCTTCCTTACCCCACGGGGTTCCCTGGGGGCCTGCTGGCTCCCACATGGCAGTGAGGGATGTGGTGACACTGCCATCCCCCTGCACGGGGACAGACAGATGCAGAGCGAGCGCTGTGTCCTCCCCAAGCCACCTGTGATGCGGGGGAGTGAGCCACATCCCCGCTCTCGGCTCTCCCCAGCACCACCAGGCCACGGCACAAATATTCTACTAAAAGGCAGCTCCGGCAGAAGGGATAAATATTCTGTCTGAGTGGCAGCTGACACGGCTCCAGTTCAACCGGAACACACAGGGGTGGGCACTGTCACCCCAGGGGCACCAGCCCCGGGCATGGTTCTGCAGCCAGCAGCAGACAGTGTAGGGGAGGGGGAACTCACTCCCCCCAAACTCCCACCAGCAAGAAGAGGGCAGGAGGCTGGGGAAAGGGGCTGCTTGCTGAGCAGTGCCCCCCGTGGGCACACAGGTATTCCTGTCACGCTTAGCCCTTGCTGTCACCTCAGGAGGAAGGGGGCATCAGCCCAGGGCCGATGGCACCCCAAGCCCCTGTCCCCAGCCTGGCCACGGCAGCCAGAGCACGCAGCTGCAGCAATTCCTGTCACGTCGGGCGCTCATCCGGCCCCAGCACTGGGTGAGGAGGGCCAGCAGGAGCAGGCGGCCGAGCTGCGATTCCACATTAATGCTGCCGATGAATATTAATAGCAGGAAGAGGCAGGAACTAACGAGGCCACCTGCCGATTCACACCTCACCTCCGGCAGTGTAACCGGTCCCAAGCGTGTCCCTGAGAGAGCGGACACAAGGCTGGGCTCACTCCTGCCCACAGCCACAATCCTCTGGCTGGTAGTGCTGGTACCCAGCACAGCCAGATGCCAGCCAGGATCATGGATGGCACCCAGTGCTCCCAGTAAGGGACTGGCAGTGGGGTGTCTCTGGGTGATGCATGGTGGGAGGGAGGAAAGGATACGGCCGTCCTGCTCAGCCTTGAAGCCATCCCACATACAAACACCATCCTGTTGGTGCCCCCACATCCCCTCCCTTGGCTGGGCACCTCCACCCACACAGCGCCCATCTCCCACCAGCACCCCTCCTGTGGAGCACCCCCAGCAAAGAGGGTGAGTCCAGCAAGGACTCCAGCACCCCAGAATCCACTGGCACCCTGGCATCCAGCACCCTGGAATCCACCATCCACTGGGAAGCGGGGCTTAAGGTTTCATTCAGATAAAAGAGCCCCTTAATCCGCTGCCTTTGAAGTCGGAGACATGAAAGCGGCTGGGTGCCAAAGCCGGAGAGGAGGCAGCTCCACTTAAAGGGACAAACCCACGCGGAGCTGCCCACACTCGCAACCATCCCCTGCCCCCCGCGCCCGTCCCCTGCCCGTGCCCACCTTCCCACCGAGTGTGGGGCTGCCACGGGGGGAGATGATGGCAAAGGGGGGACAAAGCCCGGGGGCACGGTCGCCTTCCCACCCCGCACGGCAGCGGCGGCTCGGCTCGGGGCGGGGAAGCGAGGCTGCCAGCCCCGGGAAGGCAGCTGCTAATGAGTGCCACGACCCCGATGGCAGACGTGGCACGAAGCGCTATTAGCACTAATTCATTGTGCTAAAACAGAGAGGGGCTGCGGAGGGGGCCGTGGTGGGTGGGGAGGAAGGCAGACACGCTCGGCAGGAAAGAGATTGTGGCCAATTCCTGCAAGGTGCCTGCATCCACTGTCGCTGCACAGCCTAGCTCCTCTCTGGGGTCTCAGCCTTGCCTCTCAAGCAGCACAGAAAAATCAAGAGAGGAGCTGCAGCGAAGGGGTCACCCAGCAGGAGTGGCCCTTTCCGTGCCATCACCGTGGCCTCAAGCCTCCCCAGAGGCAGCAGGGCTGCCTCTGAGCATCTCCATGCTGAGCAGTGTGGCTGCAGAGACAGGATGAGGCCATGGGTGAGGAGGACGGATCCATGCCGCAGCGGTGGCCCCGCTGCCAGCCCTCTCCCGGCGGCGCTGCCGTGGCGAGCGCTCAGGCACCGGGCTGGCGTCAGCCAGTCGTTAACACGGCTGCTCCCCAGCTCCAGCACCCCTGCAGGGGCCCCGGCATGCTGAGCCTGTCAGCAGCTCCCAGCACAGCAGAGAGGGGAGGAGAAGCGAAGCAGCGAGGGCTGGGCTGGCACCGTGCCGGTCCCTGTCCCCAGGGCTGGCAGCAGGTCCCCGTGACTTGCCGCAGGGCTGCCCAGCTGTGCCCAGCCAGGCTGTGGCCCCACAAGGGCAGCCACAGCATCCCCTCATCCCTAGCCCTGGGCCTCACCCTGTCCAGTGGCCACCTCATTCCCAGCAATAGTCCCCATCCCCTCCCCAGTCCCGGAGCCCAGCAGGGAAGCAGGGAAAAGCCGTGGTCTTACCGCTCAATGATGTCCGCGATGGTGCAGGCGAACATGAGGAGCCCTTCCGGCATCTGCAGGGCCACTGGGAAGAGAAACAGCCATGGAGTTAGGAGGGGCTGAGGGGGATATCCTGAAGTGGGGACCATCTCAAGGTGCAGCCACAAACCACCCTCCCCAAAGCAGCCAGGTGTTGCCCAAAAATCCGGGGGGCTCTGGCAGCTGGGGTGCACATTGTCCTGCCTTGGGCAGCATCCGTTCTCCCTGTGCACACACCTCATCCCTCTCTGAACCCGCTGACACTGCCGGTCTCTCCCACTTCCCGCAGTAATGACTTCCAGATTTTAATTATGTGCTGCACGGGAAAAGGTACTTTCTTCTGTTTATTTTAAACCTGCTCCTAATAATGTAAACGCGTGCCCCTGGTTCTCCTGGTGCAAGAAAGAGTGAATAATCATCCCCTGTTCAACCTCTCCACATCATTCACAATTCTACATCCCTATCACATCCCCCTTCATTCACCTCTTTTCCAGCTAAAAGACCTAAATCTATTTAATCTCTCCTTACACAGAAGCTGCTCCAAACCTTCGAGCATCCTCGCTGCCCTTCTCCACACCCCACCCTCCCAGCTTCTCTCCCCATTTCAGGAGGGTGAAACAGCCGCAGCATTGTGCCTTGCAGGAATTTATTCAACAACAAATTATGTTCCCTCATTTGCTCCCTCCTCACAGCTCAGAACGATCCCTCTTCCTCCAAAGGCCAGCAGACTGCCCAGTGCCTGAGGCCAAGCCAAGAGTCCCCTGTGTGGTGGTGGGGAGGAGCAGAGATCACGATGGTGGAGGTAAACAGAGGAGGCCCCGTTAATCCTGTTGTTGTTTCGCCTCCCAATCCCACTAAGATATCCCAGCTTCCATGCTATCTACCCAAACACTCTCTCCAGATTCCCCTCCAACAAGATCCCCGTGCTGCCAGGCCCAGCCTGCTGGCCAGCGTGGAGCTGTGCAAAAGCCTGCCTCCAACTGGGCTGATCCCACCCTGTTCCAACCTTCAGGGCCCAAGGAAAGCTGCTGCCAGGCCCTGACCTGGCAGGGACAAGGGCTCGGTGTCCCAGCATCCCCCAGCCCATCTGAGACCATTCTGGCCCATTTGGGGCTGCCCTCCACCCCAGATCTGCAAACAGGGGCTTGGCATGAGGCAGCTGGGTTGCTCTCCACCATCACAGAACGATGGGGATAAGAGGTGCCCCCCAGGCCCCCTCCAAACCCCACAGCAGGCAGGGCACAGGCATGGCTGGCTGCAGCCCGGTGGGAGGCTGCGTTCCCCCAGCAACGAGCCCCTGGCTGGTCTCTGCACACGCGGATTTTTAAATCCCAGCACGGCTGGCTGGCTGATGGGCTCCGCTCCCAGCTCGGAAGCCTAAATCCCAGCCGCATATTTACATTTAATTAGGAGGTGCCAAGCAGCAAAACACAGCGAGGAAAGCCAGAGCAGCACGGCTGGGCGGCCTCGCCGTGTCCTGATGGGACACGTCCAGCCCTGACTCCCACGCCGCAGCCGGGATGCACCCGGGCAGCCCCACACCCTCCGGCCCTTCGGCATCGCAGCCGGCAGCAGCTCGGCTTCCAGAACATCCCCCGTGACGCCTGCCAGCCCTGCCAAGCTCGGTGGCAGCAGGCAGAGACATTCCCAGGTGGATACGACGCATTTCGAATGTGGCTCTGCCGCACGGCCCCACGAGCAGCCCCTGCCTGCGCGTGAAGCGAGGGTGGGGACGCTGGTGACACCCGGGGATGGAGGGGGAGGCTCCGTGCCCTGCTCGCTGTAGCTGATCACATATTGCTCAGTGGGATGCACAGGCTGTGCAGGGAAAGCCCTGGCACCACTCCTGAAGCCTCCACAATCAATCCCCGGCTCCTCCGCGGCTACAAAACCCTCTGAGGAAGGTTTAGAGCCCCCAGGACCCCGAGGAAGGTTCAGAGCAGAGGGCAGCACGGCTCAGCTCCCTGCCAGCCCCCACCCCGGTGCCCGGTGTTGTGGGGCTTTTCCTTCCCGTCAGCGTGTCAGGAAAGTGCAAGGAGAGAGGAGAGAGGCAAGAGGAGCACAGCAGGGATCTGGCCAGCATCCCAGACACATCTCCAGGCTGACAGGTCCGCGCAGCTCAACCTGTCCTGTCCAATGTGATTATAATCCAGAGATACAGATCTATTAACCCCCCTCGAGAGGAGGAGAGCTCGCCAAGACAGAGCCTAAACATGCCAGGGGGGTTACAGCAGCAGCTCGGCCCCACCCCTGCCCCAGCCTCGCCTGCCCCATCGGGGTCCCACCAAGGGGTTCAGCAGCACAAACCGGCCCCAAAAAACCTCTCAATCCCCCGGGGTCAGCGCTCACCCTTCTTGGCCCGAGCCTGCCGGATGCGCCAGATGGTCTTGGGGATCTCGAAGTTGTAGTTGTGGGGCAGGGCCTCCGCCGCCTCCCGCAGCTCCGCGTTCCCGAGGATCTCCTCGGGGATCTGCTGCGCCACGTGCCGCGCAGGGCCTCGGGCTGTGGGACAAACGAGGGGGGCTAAAGGAGGGATCAGGAGGGCGCAGCACCCCGCGCCCCAGCATCCTTGCTGTCCTCATGCCAATCCTCGGGTCAAGCGGTGGAAGGGTCTGGCTGTGCTCAAACCTCGGGACAAGCAGGAAAATGGGGTGGCGTCCTGCCCTTCGCGCTGGGGGCAGATTGCTGGCGCTTTTTTTGGGGAACAAGAAGGCTTTTTTCAGCCCGGAAAGCACCGCTGTGACTATGTGGAACCCTGTGAGTGCAGCTGGCTGTCCGCACACCGAGGGGACACCGCGCACCGCCCCTCACGGCTCATCCGCCAGCACCCCGGCCACATCCTAATGCATCCCTGTTTCCCCAACAAGGGGATCCCGTTATCCCACCGGGAAAAAGCCACCCAGCGCCGGGTGATCCATCCCCGGGAGCCTCATCCTGAAGCCGCCCCCCGACAGCAGCCGCCCCCCTACATCTCGGCGATGCCAGAGTGCGGCGGGGGAGTGACAGCAGGGGGATTATTCACTATTTCCAGCCCAACACCGGCACTCACGAGCCACCAAACCCTCCCCGCACGGCCCACGGGACAACCGACAAAGGGCCAGCTGGGCCGGGCCGGCGGCGGGGGTGGCGGGGACGGTGGCGGAGCCACCTCGCGCCACCGGCTCGGCCTCCCCCGTCGTGTCAA